>KV458934.1:27577-49714 GCA_001662605.1 Pseudogymnoascus sp. 05NY08
GAGAAAGAATTAGAAGAGGATAATAACATAATATTACTCATTTAGGAGAAGCTCCCACCTATGTACTAAAAGTACACTAATGTCTTCTCTAAAGCAGAATCTAATAAATTACCCCTATACTATATATATGATTATAAGATCTAGCTAGAAGTGCCATTGCCTAATGCATTCTCCCTACTTTACTAGTAAGGCACTAAAGAGCTTAAGGCTATAAAGTAATACTTGTTAGAGAACCTAGAGAAAGGCTTTATTATTAACAGTAATAGCCCCTTTATGTCCCCTATACTCTTTGTTAAAAAAGCAGACAGTAAATTAAGGTTCTACATTAATTACTATAAGCTAAACAGCCTTACCTATAACGATCTATACCTAATACCCTACATTAACAAGTTGCTTAGCTAGGTGTTAAAAGCTAAGATCTTCATAAAGCTAGATATTAAGCAAGCCTTTTACTATATACAAATGCACTCTAACTCTAAAGAGTATACTACCTTTTAGACTTGCTATAGGTCTTATAAGTGCAAAGTGTTGCTGTTTAGATTAACTAACAGCCCTACAACCTACTAGAGGTACATAAACAACATTCTAATGTTATACTTAGATGATTTCTATATAGCTTACCTTAACAACATTCTTATATACTCTAAGGACCCTATAGAACATATTAGGCACATACATAAAGTCCTTTAGAGGCTCTATAATGCTAGACTATAAGCTAACATTAAGAAATGTAAGTTTAACGTTACCTATACAAAGTACTTAAGTTACATACTAACTACTTCTAGTATAGAAGTAGACCTTAATAAGATTAAACTACTTTGTAACTAGATTTAACTAACTACTATTATAGGTGTGAAGTCTTACCTAGGCTTCTATAGGTTCTACTGCTAGTTCATTTATAACTTTAGAAAAATAGCAAAGCCCCTTACTACTACACTAGCCCTTTAGAACCATTCCTATAGACTAATAAATGTAAGAACGCTTTTAAAGAGTTGTAACAACAACTCTTAGTAGTGTAGGCACTACACTACTTCAACCCTAAATTAACTATAAAGCTAGAGACTAACTCTTTAGATGGAGTGATTGCTAGCGTCCTCTCCTAGGAGCACCTAGACAAGCTCTAGTACCTAGTAAGCTTCTATAGCTATGTCCTTACTAGCTATGAGATTAACTAGGAGATCTATAATAAGGAACTCTTTGCTATTATGAAAGCGTTTACAAAATAGAGACCTAAGTTGGCCTTAGTACAACACTAAGTTAACGTTTATATAAACTACTACTTACTTAAGTACTTTATAACAACAAAGGTTCTTACTATAAAGTAGGTTTAGTAGATGGAGCTACTATCTAACTTTAACTTCTACATTATGTATATAGCAGGTAAGAATAACTAGAAGGCTGATATTCTAAGCTAAAGAGACTAAGACCTTATAATGTAATAGAAAGTTAAGTTAGATAGTTATATAAGGGTGTTACTTAGCCTAGTCTACCTACACTCCTATATTAGTGCTAAATTAGCTAACAGCTACATAGCATTAATCTATGCTATAGATACCCTAACAGCGCTAACGTTAATGCCATTTAACTTAATAGAAACGCTATGTGTAGACAACTAGAAGTCGTTTACTAAGACATGTGTAAAATAACCCCTACTTAATAGGTTTGCTATAAATGACTAGCTCCTTCTATACAAAGGCTGCTTATGTGTGAACTGCTATACTAAACTATACATGAAACTCATCTAAGAGGAGCATGACTAAGTGTTAACAGTGCACCTAAGCAGAAGGAAGACCTACTAGTTACTTGCCTTAAAATACTATTAGGTTAGGATAGAGATAGACTATATATAGTATATATGTAATTACGTAACCTACTACCTCTTACACACTAATGTCACTAAGTAACAGAGCTTCCTATACCCCCTACTAGTACCTAATTACCCTATGTAACACCTTATAATAGATTTTAAGGAGTTCCTAAGGGACAAGCATAGGTATAACAGCATCCTAGTGTTTATAGACTACCTTAGTAAGACTTTAGTAACTATACTATGTTATAAGACTATAGATGCACAACAAATGGCACAGCTGTTCATTAAGTGGATTTACTAATTTAAACACACCCTAGTCTTAATTATTAGTAACTATAGACCCTAATTTGTGTTGTCCTTTTAGTATGAGTTCTACTAGATTATTAGCATTAAGATTAAGCTGTTAACAGCTTATTATAAGTAGACTAACAGGTAGACAGAAATCATAAACTAGTATATTAATTAGAGACTATGCCTATTTGTATCCTATTACTAGGACAACTAGAGCAAGCTTATCTCTATTATAGACTAGGTCTAGATAACGCTTCCCTATGCTTTAATTAGCATAACCCTCTACTAACTTAAGTATAGAACAGATCCCTATACTAGCTAGGACTAGAATACCCTATAGGGGACTACCCTATAGGAAACCCTTAATTAGGGTAAAGCTAGAGTAGTAGCTAATTAAATGCACACTACCTAGGTTATAGCTAAGAGCAATATAGCTAAGGCTTAAGAGGAGATGTTAAAGTATGCTAATTAACGCTAAAGGGCTATTAACTAGAGCGTTAGGGACTACGTTTACCTCTTAACAAGGAATCTTAAGAATACCCACCCTAGCTATAAGTTAGGATAGTAATAAGTTAGACCTTATATAGTACTAGAACAAGTAGGCTATACATTCTAGCTTTAGCTACCTAGTGGTTCTTAAATACATAATGTGTTCTTACTAGATGTACTAACTAAGGCACTAAGCAACCCCTTACCTAGGTAAGTATTACTAGAGCCTAGTTACAAAGTTATTAATAGCCTAGAGGAATGGCAAGTTAAGAAGATCCTTACTATAAGGCTTTGCTACTAGCAACTATAATACTAGGTGAGCTAGGTAGGATTTAACCCTAACCTAGAGTAGTATCCTATAATAAATTTTAAGAACTCTCTACTTAAGCTTTAAGAATTCCACATAGAATACCTAAACCTACTAGGACTACTAAAGGACTTACTTAGATAGATTATAGCATAGGAGATAGGCAAGCTAAGCTATAATTACAAAAGGAACAGTAAGGTAGGAAGAACAGCATTGTTACTACTTATAATACTAAACTAAATACCCTCTAAGCTAGGGCACACTTAGAACTATAGTCCTTATAAAGGCTACCCTTCCTAAACATCTAACTAGCTTTATAATAAGCAGCTACTACTATAAGAGACAAAGGGTTAAAGCAACCCTATATAAAAGACTACACCTAAGTTCCCTCTAGCATAGGGCCTACTCACCTAATAGCAGAGCTGCTACTGTTCCCCTCCTCCTTATCCCCCTGCCCCCTCTTCCTCTTCTTACTAGTGTAGGGCACTACTATAACAGCCCTAGCTAGCTTCTCTACTGCCTTCTCTACCTTAGCTACTGCCCTAGCTACAAAGTTCACCTCCTTCCCTACTATTACAGTAGATTTATCCACTGCCCCTAGTAAGGAGGTAGTATAGGTCTACTTTATAAGGAGCTTCCCTATATCCTCCTTTAGCCCTACTACTACTATAGTAAGGCCCTACCTTAGAGTTAGACCTAGAACAAGAATAATAGAGAAGAGAAGACTTACCTTAATAGTAGAGATAATAGCCTAGCCCTAGAGATACATTACACCCTTAAAGGGGGTGTAGAGATCTAGCATGCTACTAGTAGCTAAATTAGCTATATAGACAGCTTCTTTATAAGCTGCCTTAATAGTAGTAGAGTCCTTAGGGTTAGCTAACTTAAGGTTGACAATCTCCTAGTACTCTTCCTTAAGGAACTAGGCTAGCTATCCCTAACATAGTTACCACAGCAGCTAAACATAGGAGAACCTATCTAGGAACTCACTAGGACATATAGAGCCTTCTACTTAACGTAGTATTTACACTTTAAGCTCTTAGAGCTCTAGACGCAGTTGTAGGCTAGGGCCCTATTCTTTAACTTTACTATATAGTGTATACATCTTATATAAATTTAGTAGAAAGCTGCTATAAGGGCCCTAGGGGGCGTTAGGAGAGTTATTGTTATAGAAATCATACTATAATATCTGTTAGCTAAGCTTAAAACGTTATCACTAGTGCGTTAACATGCAATTATCACCTACTTAATCATCTAAGGTGATTTTATCCTATAAAACAATTAATTAGTATTTAAATATATAAACAGAGGGGGCTACGTACTAGTCTTAAAGGGAGGGTTATAGGTGTTGTTATAGTAAAAGAAGTCTTTAAAGTATAAGTAGAATTAGTTGCTTTATAACAACAGCTTAGAACAATGAACTTCTAAGATAGATTAGCACGCGCATAGTAACTAAGAAAATTATAATGCTTAATACTATAACTAGATACTATATAATGTTAACTTAGACATTCATTTTCACTAATTATCCTTTGTGGTAAACAAAGCACTATAGCTTACCCTATAAACGCATTTAGTAACATAATCTTTAGACAAAGACTACCTAGACTGTCCTAACACTTAGATACTACTTAGTTAGCATATAGAACTATATGCTTTAAGGACAAAGCCCCTTCTTAAGAGGGGGGGGGTAATGTAAGGATGCCTCCTTATATAGGGTACATTTAGACCTATAAGGTAGTACATAGCACTAACACTATAGGGTGGTAGTGTAGGAGTTTAAGGGTTAGGGTAAATTTAGGTAACAGATAGGAGTAGATCTATAGGCACGCTAGGCTTAGCTAAGTTAGACCTAATATAGATACTTAAGGGGTAGGAAGCCTTACACTCCTCCTTTATCTTTTTTGTATCCTTTATAGTAGACCTATAGGATTACACTAACTTATATCTAACTTACACTCCTATATGCCACTTCTTATAATACAGTGCCCTATGTCCTTATACGTATAGAGGTAGTAAGTGAGAGTAGTTGGTAGGTAGGCTCTAGGGGCTAACAGAAGCGCTGTAACTTATGTAATATTATAGGCTATAACTCCTATACATGTATAAGGAATGAGGATTTAATTGTAATTAAATAAGGGTTATTATATAGGGTAGTAGTGTAGTAGTAGGTAGTAATAGTTAATTTTAGTGTTTTAGTGCATTACTTGCTTATATGCGTTACTTGCATGTAAATTACGTTATTCTATATTAGTAATAATTAATAGAGTTATAATAAGTAGATGTATAAATTCTTAAAACCTAATAAGATAATAGACTATATTAAGAGGCATTTAGAAAAGAGGATAGTAAGAAAGTATAAATGCTACTATCTAGTTTATAAGGCTAAAGGGCTACTTCTTAATAACATTATCCTTTTTAAGAATTATATAGAGATAGTATATAAAATTAGACTTAGAGACAAAAAGGATATACCTTAAATAACTAATCCTTATAACATTGTTTATTCTAAGACCCTCTTTAGCCTTTACCTTCTATCTTTATTCTATAAGTATATAGTATAAATACTAGGATGTCCTTCTAGTAGAATATAACTAATGTAGCTCCTCTATGTTAAACGAATATAATATTTCATATAATACACAACTAATAAGGAAGCTATTAAGTGTTTATATTTTATTAGGAACCTATAGGCAAAATAAGGTATAAACATAGTAAATCTACTATGCTACTAAGGAGGAGGTAAATCTATAAAAAAAAGACAAAAACATATAATAGTAGGTATTTACTAGTAGTCACCTACCTAACTACTAATCTACTAATCTTAAGTTTTTAGTAGATTAATACTTAGGACAGTTCTATTTAGACTAGTAGGTAAGTGTTACTACCCTTACCTTTTTAATGTCTTATAATGATCTAGTTATCTCCCTTAGCTACTTAATAGCGACTACGTTAACGCGTACGAAGTAGGTCTTGTATTAAGACGTAATGAACGTGATATACTGCGACTTTAGATGGCTATGAATAATCTAGTACCTAGGTGAGCGAAGGTGAGCGAGGGTGAGCAAGGGTGAGCCTGAAAAAGGTATAAAAGGCACGATCCCGCCATGTCTAGATTTTGCAGTCTACCATCTACAACATTCTTCATTCACTTTCAAGGACTTACCCACTACTATGGGACGGAAAACACTCTCCGAAGAAGGACGAAATGCCGTGGCACGGTCGCGAGGCTGCTTTAAGCGGGAAGCAGCTAACAGTCGCAGACCCGGGGTACCCCGCACGTCGCCATCACTAGTACATGCGATCGGCTTTCTTCACAGCCTAGCCAAAACCATGAATCGTACAATGTGGTGTCTAGCCGGTACTAGGCTTACATTTGCCTCCCGTCCGTGGCATTGTTACATAAACCCACAACCGCAGATAATTATAGGTAATAGATCATAGCATGCTCTGTGTGGTGATAAAATGCCCACGATCACGAGTAGCGCGCGTTTACGAACGAAAACCGGCTGCATTTCCTGTGCGTTAGGTTGCGTATTAGACACGGTGTCCCGGATGATTCAAGCGACTAACTCGTCCCAGGCAGACAACGAAAGAAAAAATGTAATGAAGTACGTCCGAGTTGCGGAGGCTGTTGTCGTATCTCTATGAGATGTGTGTGGCCTGATTCTCAACATCTGCTTGAAGATGGCCGGAGACGAACGGAGATAAGGCGCTCGTCGAGACCAGAATCAACAACCAAATCGAAGTGCGCAGCTACATTCCTGCTAGACGAAGGCAGATCCCCTTATAGTTCCCTCACAATCGCGATTGTCAGTCCAGCAGAGCCCGCCACGATGTTGGTCACTACTGAATTGGTTAAAAGCATCATCGACCTGCAATCAAATTGGGAACTATGCTCTGTTGCAGCGCCACGCAGTTGGAGCGGTAACGACGGGCTATTCGCGTACTACTGCAAAACATTTCTTCCATCGTTGGTGCATGAACATTCTCATCCACGTTATCATAACTTCTCTCACTGGGTCAATTTGGCCATAGAAAATCGCCCTTCTATGGAAGCGGCTTTAGCCTGCGCCGCCATGTCTATCTCTCATAAGATCTCTTCGGATCCGCAAACTGTCAGAAGGATGCGCCAACGAGCTCTGGTCCACCAGGCTGCTGCTATTACTACTATGCGTGAAAGCATTTCGTCAGGAAATGTCAGCGGCACAGAAGATTGGTTGCTAGCCACTGCCATTCTACTCACGCTATTTGATAATCGTGATCCTAGTTGTCATGCATGGTCAGGAGGCACGCACGTCCGTGTAATCATTCAGCTTTTCAAATGTCGACAGGCAGTCCAAATCAGACACCGTGCTGAAGCGGAATGTGATAATGACACCCCGCATTTGGGTTTCGAGCGCATTTGCTACGAATCTTTACTCTTCCACGGCACAATCATGATGACCTATAACCGCAACTTTGATATCTTAGTCACCAACGAGGCATGGCAAATTATCTGCGAGTATTTTCAGTCTTGTCTGCTGCCTGTTGGACAGGATAAGGAGAACTGGCCTCTGTTATGTGTGCCGTACAACTTGTTTCATCTTATCGTCAGAATTTCAAGGCTCGCTCGGCGCAGCCCATTAGGAGAAGATGATCTCGCTATTGCGGCAGCTATAACTCTAGAGTTGCGTCGCTGGGGAGATCTTTTGGCCTTAGACCTGTCATCGCCAGGGAAGCTGTACGTTTTAGCTACGAAAATCTTATTAGATAATGTTTTATCACGGCAGCTGGACAATATGTGCTTAAAAGATTCGATCAAGACGGGTGTACGCTACTTCGTTAATGAAATGGCTACAGTCGCAGTTGGACCACTATTTAGCAGGTACAACTTGTGGCCGTTGAGTATCGTCGAACATATAGCAACGGACGCAGAAGATAAGAGGTTGATCAAAGGCAAGATGGCGGAGATGCTGCGGTCTATGGATGGCGGTGGAGTCATGGAAGTCCCACAGGAACTGATAGATCGATTTTTAGATATACCTGGACTCTAAACATGGAATCTTCAGAATATACGAGATGAAAAAAGATAGAAAAAACCATCAGCAGATCGGCTGCGATTCGGAGGGAATTACTGGCGCTTTGACCTTTTGATGCAATTTTGAGGACATGACATACACATCGAGAAACTATAGCCGTATCCTAGAACTTCTACGGGAGATATTGGCCATATCCACGTAGGGGTTACAGCGACGATATATTGAATATCTTCATCTTACGTCACCTCGACGAACGAAGAGAAGCAATCCCAAATCAATCTTTCAACAAAGCAACATTTCCGAACCAAACTTGCCAACCTCAACATTTTCCCTAGTACAGATAGCGGAAGGACTTGATCTCGATGTCCGTTAAATCTCCCTGGAGCTGTCGCTCAATTTCCTCAGGCAACTCAACAACGTCCCTATAGACTCTATCCCGCCTCCTATTCTCATACAAATACCAAGCACCTAATAAGCAAAGGAAGAAAACGCCCATGCAAAAGCCAATCAGAGAGCACTTAATTCCTGTCCTGTAGATAGGAGCCTCATAGGAATAGAAGAATTGTGGCCCAATAATGTTACCAAGGCAGTATCCCATGAACATCATCATGCCCACCGTTGCCTTCTTAGTGAATCCTGCAATGTTGGAGGCGATAAGTGACTGGGCGAGTGGTTGATTCGCTGCAAAAGCCATAGACAAACAGAAGCCTGCAAGCTTAGTGTTCTTGTGGTCATCATCCAGAGTAAACATGAGGACCATGCCGATAGTCGAGATGACGGTGAGGGTTATCATGGTGATGACGCGAGCAGATTTGACTTTCGAGGCAGTGATGCAGGAGACAATGACAAAGACAATCTGGGCGGCACCAGTAGGCATCTGGAGGAGGAGTGCTTGGAGGCCTTTGAAACCGAAACCTGCGACGACAAGGGAGCCAAAAGCGGAAAGACCTCCATTTGCGAGATTGGCGCTGAATATGTAGAGGCACAGGCACCAGACTTGAGGATCTATCAGCGCCTCCCTCACTTGTTTGTAATGGACCTTGCCACTCTTGAGCGTCCCAGTCTTGTTTTGGAGAGTGCGTGCGATGGCGATCTGGCGCTCCTTAGCGTTCAACCAGAGAGGACTGGAAGGGCCGTCGGGAATGAAAATAGCCATGACAATGCCCCAGAAGAGCGTAATGCCGCCGAAGATGAGGAACATGACCTTCCATCTCGCCATGTCAACCGACATGCTCCCGATGGCCCAAGAAACAACACCACCCAGGATGCTTGCACATCCATTTCCTAGGAACCAGATTCCGTGGCGGAGAGGCTGCTCGTTGCGCGTGTAGAACATGGAAGTCAGGACAGAGAAGCCCGGTGCAACTGAAGCTTCAGTGACGCCAAGGAAGAATCGAGTGACCATGAGCGTCTTGAAGTCTTTGCACGCCGCGTGGCACATGACAACACAGGCCCAGAGCAATCTGAATGAATTAGTTTACCGAGGTCGTGAGATGGCAGCAGACTTACACGGTGAAAGTGAGGTACTTCCCTATTGGAAACCTGACGATGAGATATGCTGAAACTGGGGACCAGAAGAGGTATCCGAAGTAGAAGATGCCGGCCGACCATGAGAAATTAGACCCGACGAGATTCTGAAGATAGTTAGCCAGCCATTTTTAAAAAAGATCTGAAAGAGACATACAAGGTCTGCGGTGAGGCCTAGGAGTGTCGAGTAATTGATGGTAGACTTATCGAGGTATTGAAGCATATAACACACCGCTAGCACAGGAAGGAGACTTCGTATTCATCATTAGCACTCTGACTGTCACGCCACGGGGCCGATCGAGAGAACATACAACAGGTCAATCTTCCACAAAACTCTTCTGATCTCGGTGGGACTCGCATCGTCAATTCCTTGTACAGCATCTCGGTAGTTCTCCTCGAGCTTTACCCCGTCTTCCATAATGGACTTCTCGTCCACATGATTTGGGTCCGTGGCTACCGTAGTGTCTACCATTACGTAGTTTAAAAATCGATAATGTATCGATCAACGTGATGAGAGAGTGATAAAGCAAGTATATGTCTTGTGAGCTTCAGTAACCTGTTAATTGTCGAGTGAAATACACGAATTCGACGTGTATTTGTACAACTTTCTCCCTAAAGCTTCCCCGCATTCTCCCCACACGCAAAAAATAGACTGACGCTATTACATTAATCAGAGCGTTGTCAACCTGCGAGAACGCATTCCACCGGCAAAGACCTAGCTTGAGACATTATTGTAAGTGAATCCGATGTAGGAACCATTGGAATCACCAAACGGGTTGTTAACGTGGGCGAATGCTTATTTCCCCAGAAAAAGCCGAATTCTGTGGTCTTCGATTCCCGCATTGCCGGTCAACAATACCGATATGCGGATAGGCCGCCCCCAATTGCCATTAGCGCTGTATCCAAGGCTTCGAAAACCCATTTTGAGCACAGACTAGCGAGCGGAGAGCCACAACGTCCAATCATGGATATTTCCGCCAGCCGATAAGTTTTGGAGTTTGCCCCTCTATACAAGACTGCGGGTACTGCGCTAATGACCATGATTGGGTAATTCTCACGACCAGAAAGACGTGTGCGTGGACACTACGACGTACTGTCCAGACGTACTGTCCAGACTCACTCCGGCATATTTAGTCACGATTTCGCCGCGGTCAAACACGGCATTAATTGTGTACAGTTGAAGACAGGAATGTGCATATGGAATAAGCTAAGGTCTGAGTTGCAAAGATGATATTCGCATATATGGCATCAGAGTATTTATCCAACTAGCTAACCACGCAACTTCTTGTCTTCCTCAAAATCCGCCTTGCACTTCTCCCAGACCTGATTGTTGGTGAGAATCTCCCATCCAGTCAGTGCCATCCCCTTCCCACAGCGGATCGCAGCCTGAAGCGCCTCCTCTGTGCCCGCACATTTCGCAAATTCAGCAGTATGAATAGAGATGTTTGGATTCTCTTTATTTGGAATCCCGATGTTGACGTGGAGAGCTGGGACAGCATAGGTCACATTTCCTTGATCCGTAGATCCTGCCAAGTATTCTGGATGCTCGGTGACAACCAGCTCGCCGAATCGCGACATCGCACTAGCATAACGATCGCAGAGCGTCTTGTTGATGCGCAGATCGGCGTACATATCCTCCTCTTCGAGTTCGAGCGTGCATCCCGTCGCCAGTGCCGCAGCTTTGAAACAGTTCTTTACCCTGTCTCCCAACATTCTGCATGCTCCCATGGTTGGTGCTCTGACGGAATATGCGACTTTTGTGTAGCTAGGGATGACATTCGTGACCTTGGGGCTTTCGAGGATGCAGCCGTGAGCCCTCTCTTCGGGCCGCATTTGCTGTCGGAGGACTGAGACGTTGTTATAGGTACATGCGATAGCATCTAGGGCGTTCACACCATCCCATGGGTTTGCGGCTGCGTGGGCGTTCTTGCCGCGGAAAGTGGCGAATAATCCAAGATTGGCATTTGAGCGTTGACCCGCCGAGCCTGTGTATCTTGGGTCTGGGCTATAACCAACTGTTGAGAAAGGGTGCCCCATTAAGGAAATATCGATATCCTTATACGCTCCAGCCTTAAGAAGAGCATTTTTCCCACCACCAGATTCCTCGGCTGGTGTTCCCAGGAGTTGAACGTTTCCTGGAACGCCATACTTTTCAACGAGAGCCGACAGAGCTAGAAAACCTGTTACACTTGCAGTAGAGATGAGATTGTGGCCACATGCATGGCCGATCCCTGGTAGAGCATCATATTCCGCGTTGAAATTGACTGTACGGCCTCCTGGCATGCCTGTGGCAATGGCCTCGAATGAAGTGTTTACTCCATAAGCTGATGGTGTGACAGTGAACCCCTTCTGGGTCAATTCTTTGACAAAGATGTCATGTGCAATTGTTTCCTCCCAAGCAAGTTCAGGGTTCTCGTGAATCGTTGTGTTGATAGTCTTGACAGTTGGCAGGTTGTATTCGACAGCTGTGTCAATAAAAGATTTGACTTCTTCGAGACTGGGAGACATGTTGGCTCTTCGTTTTGCAATGGTTTCTAGGAGTCGGGTTTGACGTCGTGGAAGTGAGGTTGGGCTGAGCTGTGATGCGAAGAATGCAAAAGCTATGAAATTTACGATTGACACGTCTAACCGGCGCCAATTGAATTCGGATGATTAAATGCGTCGTTATAAAATACAGATAGATTGAGTATGGAGCTTGTATCTGAGAAAGGGGAACAGAAGTTAGACTGTAGATATAGGGCCTAGCTGTTTGAGGGGTAATAGCTTCGTCTTTTTGCTCAGATGATAATCAAATAATGCGATAACAAACACTTGGAATGGATGCGGGGATGGCGGGGCCAAATTGGGTACGGATAATTTCCGATGTCGAAGTAATCTTCAGGTGCACCGCGCAAATATGCATGATTCGTCAGCCACAACCTCGCTCCAAAAGCTTCGCGTTTCCCGAGGCCGCTCTGTGCCGCCTATGCTCTAATGCTCTGTCATGAATGCCAAGGACTGTAGGATAAGCAGTGGAAAGTGGGGTTTCGTTTGCAAGGTTTAATGCTTTTGGAGATGAAAATAGCTCGAATCATGCAGATTTCCGCCATTGGTCTTATAATAGAAAAGGAAACTAATTATCTATAATAGGGTCTGTCGCCGTCGCCAGACCGTTTTCTTCATATCTCTGTCATCGTGACTCTGCAATCACAGATCTAGTATTCTTTCTTTGAAACATCCAACATATTCATCATGACGGCCCAACAGACATGGCAAGAAAAGGCAGCAGCATATCGTGCCGCTGCATTAGACAAAATTCCAAAAGAGTGGCGCTTACCAACCTCAATTACAAATAGTGTTTCTGAAACTTCTGACCAGTGCGTCTTAGACATTCCAAGAACATGCGGGCTTTTGACCGCAGAGGAGTTGGATATCACAGAGAACTACGATGCAGTTGCATTGGCAGAACTGTTGGCAAAGGGAAAATTCACATCTGTTGCTGTCACCACAGCATTCTGCAAGCGTGCTGCAATTGCTCAACAATTGGTACGTCATTGTCATAGTCGAGGGCTATAGATCCATACTAATAAGAACAGGCAAATTGTCTCACTGAGACTTTCTTTGATATCGCCCTCGAGCGCGCTAAGTTCTGTGACGACTATCTGAATAAGCAAGGGAAGACATTAGGCCATTTCCATGGCCTACCAATTTCAGTTAAGGAAACTTTTTCAGTGAAGGGTGTCAGGACTACCATTGGATTCGTCTCGTTCGCTACAAATCCAGTCAAAGACTTTAATTCAGCCTTGATTGAGATACTGCTAGCTCAAGGTGCAGTTCTATATGTCAAGACGAATGTTCCACAGACGATGATGACAGCTGATTCGGATAACAACCTCTTTGGTCGCGTCCGCAACCCTCACCGCCTTCTTTTAACTGCTGGTGGTTCATCTGGCGGAGAAGGGGCACTACTCGCTATGAAAGGCTCTGTAATTGGAGTTGGCACAGATATCGCAGGTTCTGTCCGCATCCCAGCGTATGTCAACGGCACAATCGGTTTCCGCCCCACTGCTCGCCGCGTACCATACTTTGGACAGACAGCTGCTGGTCGTCCAGGCTCATGGGGTATCCTTCCGTCAGTTGGACCACTAACACGCACTGTTCGCGATGTTGATTTTTTCTTCAGCACAGTTCTTGGTGCTCAGAACAATATCTGGTCTTTAGATGAGGCTGTGGTGTACGCACCATGGCGCAAAGTGTCTCCTAGCATCTCGGAAACAGAGGGGGAAAAACTCTGTATTGGTGTTCTCACTGAATCACCTAAATACCCTCTCCATCCATCTGTTTTCCGTACGTTCAATGAAGCGGTCTCGAAGTTAAAGGCTGCAGGGCATACGATTGTCGACATGCATAAATCCTTGCCAGCAGACATCATTGATTCTGCATCTATGACCGCCTGGTCTAACTTCAATATGGATTCAACGAAGCATGCACTCTCACAGTGCAAGGTGACTGGCGAACCAGTCATCCCATCAATCCCAATCTCTTCTCCGCCAGAGCTCAAATACTTTCAGCCAACTATCGATGATGTCTTCCGGGTGAATGTCGAGATGCGCGCTATTAGTAGCCTGTTAAAAAATGCATGGGTGAAGGAGGGCCTTGATGTACTAGTTATGCCAGTGTATCAGGGAACCGCGGTTGGCCACGATCAATATGGTGTTCTAGGTTACACTGTGCTTCAAAACCTGGTTGATTATCCAACTGTTTCGATTCCGTATGGCCAGGCTAACGCCGAGCTTGATGCTCCGTTCCGACGCGATGTCTCGTATATCCCGCCGTACGTGCCCAAAGAAGTAGAGGGCGCACCGTCTGGATTTCAGATTATGGGCCGCACAGGGAGGGATGAGGAGCTGGTGGTTTCGACGAAGATTATAGAGGATGCTATTAGAGCTTGATTTAAGAACTGGGAGTCAGTATTGTGAATAGGACTTCATATGCAAGTAGATATATGTATCAGTTGAAGTCCACTCGAATTTTCGATTTGTGATTATTGGCTGGAATATCATACTTTCCTGACGTCAAATCTGTGAGCGACACTCAGTTCTAGCTTCCTGGATTCACGCTTGCTGGATTTTTGCTGTCGCTGTTTTTCAGCTTCGCCCTTCTTTATTCTACCCTAAAGCGTCTGTCCTTTTCTCCTTTCTCTACATAATGAAGGTTATTGGCGATTTGCGTTCTGTCTCCATCAGCAGATATAGATTGCGGCGGTATGCCAGATTACGTCAATGGCATAACAGAGACGAAGAATAAAATTAAGAGGTGAGAGGAGCTAGAAATGGGTGGGACGGTCATACCGCGTCCCAAGATCCACTGTTTATTGCTATGCACAGGTACCACCACAGACTAGAATAGAGAGGAGTATTAATAGTGTTACTTCTAATTCTACTTTTTATAATTTTAAAGGAAGTTTTGCACTGTACCTATGAAATATCGCACGATGCGTAGCGGTAACACAAGATTGAAGCGGGTGGCCCTTAATCGTCGGCTTAGGTTAGGTGGTGTGAGTAGAGCTGCTTTTAGTCACGTTTTGTAAATACAGGGGTAAAAATCAATTTTGCTAACCCTACTTC
The DNA here is from genome assembly GCA_001662605.1 of Pseudogymnoascus sp. 05NY08. NCBI lineage: Eukaryota > Fungi > Ascomycota > Leotiomycetes > Thelebolales > Thelebolaceae > Pseudogymnoascus > Pseudogymnoascus sp. 05NY08. Next base: position 42,629 of record KV458934.1, read on the forward strand.
GTAGGGTCGGTATCACCAAACTAGGTTAATTACTAACCTAGGTTACACGTGATCTAGCCTACATAGAAATATGTAGCGTGCGTCACGGGGGGACCGGCCCCGTCGGGGCACCGACCCCAGACCGGACCATGGGGCGGTCCGGTTCTAAATTTTCAGACCGGACCGTGGTCCGGTCTGAAACTAATAACCCACAGTCCCCTAGCAGTCTACTAAGAAACTGATCACAGGACTATACTTAAATATATAAATAGTCACGGCACTAGGCTTACTATAACAGTTTTTGTAGTTTTTGCAATACTACTTTACTTAAACAATTTAAATATTAGCAATTACTATAATTATTACTATAGGTCTGCATTACGCTATGTCTCTAGAAGTTGTTAACTAGCCTATGACGTATTATAGGCTTAACTACCCTTAATTGTCTCTATTATCCCTAGCCTATTATCTCTCTATAGCTTCTTTGTAACTAAAGGCTTTGTAAGTGAAGGTAGTATATAATTACCCTTGTTTTAGCTTAGGGGTACCCCTTAAAATTTGTCTCCCTCTAGGTTAATAAAGTTAAATGTATTAACTTAACTTTAGTAGTAGACTTATGTATGTTAGTCTTAATTCTATAGTTGTGATTATAAGCTCTTGCTCTTAATCTAGCTATTCTTCCTTACGTTTAAGTTTCTCCTAGTTAGTAATAGAAAGACTAGAAGTATTATAACCTAGGGTGTTTATATAAACGTACTTACTATTAATAGGCTAAGTAAGGAGAGATAATATAAGGTAAGCCTTATTTTTCATAATAAGTATAAGAAGGCATTAGTACTCCCTTAGAAAGAATGTATTTAGTAAGAAGTTGTTGTTGCTTAATTTTAGTATGTTTATTAGAAGGTATAATAGTAGCATAACCTACCTAGTAAATAAGTAGGCATTACCTTACTTAAGTAGCTAGTAATTTCCTTAGTTAGTAGACCTAGAGGACTAGGCCTTAGGAGGGGGACCTAGTGTTATAGCTAGAGGAACCCTATATGATCTTAGGACTAATTAAGGTCCTAGGATTAGGAGAACCCCTAGGAATAGGTGTTATAGGAAGCATAGGACTCCTAGGACTAAGGGTTCTAGAAGACTAAGGGGATATAGGAATAAAGGGGCTCCTAGGGTTACATAGGCCCTATAGTAATAAAGGATTTGTGCTATTATCTACTATTATGTAAGAGTTACATAATAGATATATAGGCCTTATATCTAGTAATGCCCTTATATTCACTTAGCATAACACTACTATATAAGTAGGTAGTTAGTTCTTAGATAAGAGCTTTGTGCTTAACTTAATATAGTATTTGTTATATACTAGTAACATGTTTTATAAAAGCCTTTATGTCTAATCCCCTACCTCCTCTATTAAGTAAACCTTATGTAACAAAACCCTTATAAGTCTTATAAGTTTAAGACCTAGTGTTACATCTAGCTTTATAAAAGATAGGCATTAATGTCTATCCTTAGAGAAACAACTAGTATTAAGGTATTCTAAGTCTTAAGGAGTAAATAAGCTAAATAGGCTACTTAGGGTTAAGGTAGTATCTTAAGTAACTACCTAGCTATTCTTACTTATGTCTTAGTCCTTAATGCTAGTAAGGAGATTACTTAACGCAACCCTAACCTTAGCTTTATTATTACTTTTATTATTAAGGGCTCTCTTACATAGAATTAGTAAGGTATATATATATATAAAAGTAAGCTAAGAAACCTACTTTAAGTATTATATAGTATATAGGCTAAGTTTAGGGTTATAGTATTAGTAAGTAAATAGCCCTTATTAATTAGTTAATGCTTTAAGATATAAAGGGGCTTATAGTTTTAATATAGCACCTAAGTAATATCTTTGTTTTAAGGAGGGTAGAGTAGCTCTTTAAGTAATAGAAGAGAGTTATTTAATAAGTTGTTATCTTAAACATCCCTTACTAATATTATAAATAGTAATTTACTAGGTTATAGAAGGAGTTGTTACTTATTTAAGCCTATAAGGCCTTTAAGGTAGGTTTAGGGTTAGGTTTATAAAATTTAACATAGTTTATGTTTATAGTAGCTATGCTAATAAAAAGTAGGACATAAGTAAAAGAATGGATTTTATAATAAGATTCTTAAGTAAAATAGAGGAGTTATATAAATTTAGGTAGTTGCTCTACTATTAACTTATTAGAATTTATAAGCCCCCTTTACTTCCTTACTAAAGATGTAGCCTTTACTCTAAGCTAGTCTTTATACTCTATATGTCCCCTTATCCTTTTCTATGCTCTACAGCTAGATAGTAAACTTTCTACTACATGCTTAACCCTAATTCTACTAACTAGATATATATGTTAAAGAGAGGTAAGACATGTTATACTCTAAGGTATTCTAGTAATTAGGCTATTATAATTTAAGTAGTCTTAAGAGTAAGGTATTAGTTCTAGCTAAAAGTATAGTGCTATAGTTAGCCCCTCTACTACTAAAAGGAGAAATCATACCTAGACTATATATGCTATAAAGGTAATTAATTTAAAAGCCTAGGTTAGACAACTTTACTAGATTATAATAGTTATCTACTCCTTATATCTATTTATTTATAATCCTAGTAATATTCCTATATTAGCACCTTAAATTAAAGGTAAACTATAGCCTTTAATGTATAAGTAGTTATAGCTATAATAGCCTTTAAGAGGGATCTCTACCTTTAACCTCTAGAATATAAGTATAGGCCCTTAAAAAGCTAGGCTTATAAATAGAAATTAGCCCTTCTTTTAAAGATTAGCCTAGACTAAGGTAGACATTACTACTTAGTGTATATAACTTATAATGTTATAAAAGGTACTATATAGTAGTCTATATAAGGGCTAGCTACATTACTATAAGGTATTTTATAATTAGCTAGGTTGTTATATAAGGTACTCTTAAGGTAGATTATACATGCTATAGTTATAAGAGGCTTTAGATGTATATAGTAATAAGGAAGGGTATAAGAGAGGTAGGTTAAGTAGAACATAGCTTAGCTTGTTCTTACATCTTAATAGCTAGAATGTTAATGCTTAAAGGGCTTATTACTATTATAAAGAGCTTAGTAGTATAGAAGGCATAGTTATTAAAGGGTGAAAATTAAGGTTATAGCTCTATAAAGCATTTATGTACTACTATAGGTTTTTAGCTATAGTAAGGCTAAGTAAGGGGATCTATTAAAAGGGGCTATACAGTATAAAGGGGGTAGAGGGGGCTAAGCGTTATATAATAAGCATAGTAAGTGTAGGAAAGTTAGGAAGGAGGAGTAATAGTAGAGAGGGACACTTAAGGGAAGGGAGTTGTCCTTTTATAGAACTTAAAAGTAGTAGTAGGCCTATATATACACATTCCCTAATTAGGTAAGTGCTAAACCTTATATAGTATACCTTATAACTAAGATTATAATAATATAATATACTATGATTTAATTCTACCTATAATAATAATATATTTCCTACTAGTTATAGAGAATGGATTTTTTATCTCTAACTATAGCCTCTTAAGTAGGTTATTATTTATTTATACTATTAACGTATTTCACAAGCGAGTCGGACACACAAGCGAGTCGGACACTAAATATCTCACCTAAAATTAAGAAATTTGCAAGATAATAACTCAACAACAACTTAATAAAATATTCTAAAAATGTGTGTGCAGCTTGATCTATGTACATAGATTCCTTCATTCTAGCTTTAGAGCAATTAGACTAGTATATATTAAGATATAAGACCTAGTATAAATTTCAGCGCTTACATTAGCACTTACACTTAATATCTCAAGAACTACTAAATAGATTATTCCTAAATGATTAGGTACAAATTTAACTAAGTGTAAAAGGCTAGAAATATATTTTTAATATATATTATTAAGCTGTTGTTAAGTTATTATCTCGCAAATTTCTTAATTTTAGGTGAGATATTCAGTGTCCGACTCGCTTGTGTGTCCGACTCGCTTATGAAATACGTTACTATAGTCTTACTTTTAGTACTTTTAGTACTATTATTAGTATTATTATAGGTAGTAATAGATGCTATAAGCATAGTCTTATTATAATTATAATTAGCTCTCTAAATGTTACCTTTAGATAATACTACTAGTATAGTCCTAGTACTAAAATATGTTACTAATAAGCCCTGTTATCCTAGAGTTATTAGCTATAAAACATAATGTGGGTTAGTCTAAGACTATATTAGTTAGTAAATACTATCTAATGATGTTGAAAAATAGGCTAAACCCCCTAAGGTAATCATCTATAGAACGAAGCCTACTATGAATCCTATCTCCTATTAAAATGCTACACTAATCATAGCTCTAAGCAAGTTGCGCACACTTACAACCTACATATGTTCACTGCTACTTCTTACTAAAACCTTTAGCATTCCCCTATGTAGAATTTTATATAGTAAATAAATGTAATTCATTTAATAGAAGGGACTCCTCTATTAAATGCCTATGACTGGCTAGCAGCAAACCCCTCTAAATCTATAAGGACTGCTAGTTGGATTTTTAAGGTTCCTAAGTCGACTATACAATTAAGAATCACCTAAGCAGCCTAGTAGGAAGCAGCCCTAAAAAAGCCACCCTATAGAGGTTAGAATAGGGTGCTTACTACAGCCTAGATTAAAGCCCTTAAGAAATGGATTTTAGAGCAATATTACCTAGGCCTAGGGGCTAATAGGAATATGGTTTATAGGGCAGTATGCCACCTATAGAAGCTATTGCTAGCACCCTTATAGAGCTGGCTTAGTAGGCTTATAAAAGAGGATCTTAAGGATTTCCACTTTATTACTATAAAGCCTATTACTTAGCAGCGTACGTAAGCTTAGGAGCCTTCTACTATTATTAAGTGGTTTAAAAAGTACATGGAATTAGTACTACAGTATCATATAAAACCTAAGTTAATTTAGAATATAGATGAAACTGGTTTTAGAATTAGAATTCTAGGGGGAGAGAAAGTTATAGTCCCTAGAGCAGTAAAGCAGCTCTATACTCTAAGCCCTAAAAATCGCATTTCTATTACAATTATAGAGGCAGTATCTACAGCTAGACAGAAGATTGAACCTGTACTTATTATACTAGGTAAAACTCATATAGAATTATAGTACCTATAAGGATGCCTCCTTACACAGGGTACATTTAGACCTATAGGGTAGCACCTAGTACTAACACTATAGGGTAGTAGGGTAGGATTTTAAGGGTTAGGGTAGATTTAGGTAATAGACAGGAGTGGATCTACAGGCACGCTAGGCTTAGCAGAGTTGGACCTAATATAGATACTTAAGGTGTAAGGATGCCTCCTTACACAGGGTACATTCGGACCTATAGGGCAGCGCCTAGCACCAACACTATAGGGTGGCAGTATAGGAGTTTGAGGGTTAGGGTAGATTTGGGTGACAGACGGGAGTGGATCTATAGGCACGCTAGGCTTAGCAGAGTTAGACCTAATACAGATACTTAAGGGGTAGGAAGCCTTACGCTCCTCCTTTATCTTTTTTGTATCCTTCGTAGTAGACCTATAGGATTACACTAACTCATATCCAACTTACACTCCTATATGCCACTTCTTGTAATACAGTGCCCTATGTCCTTACATTATACAAAAAAGATCACGCCTGCTAGGGACAGCTGTACTTAAATAATATCCCACCCTAGAACGACTTAGGAGAACTACTGTTATACCACCGACTGCGACTTGGTGCTGTCTTGGAGGAGAGACCTAACGACTTTAAATAGCCGTGATTCTAGAGATCTCACGGACAGCTAGCGGATTAGGGTTTAATCCTACAGAGTAAGCTAGTAAAGTCGCTAACGCGTTAGCGCCAAATAGGATATAAGATCCTAAATAACCCCCTTAAGCATAGAGGCAATTATGAACAAGAGTGCTAATAGCTACAAGCTACTAGAAATTAGACTCTTCTATATCAACTGCGACTTAATACACCCCTAAACTAATATAAGGAAGATGACCTTAAACATACCCTAAGACAATAATGGTCAACCGTCTAGAATAACAACTAGGCAGACCACCACTACAGGCACGACCGTAAGGCTATCTAAGAGCCCCCTAGATTAAATTGCAAACCTTAAAAGCAAGATGCGAGAGCTTAAAGCAATGATAGCCAACCTAGTAGCTAGCTAGACCCAAATACCGTCTACACTGCCGCTAGCGGCAAACACTCTAGTACGCACTATTAAAGCTAACGAAAACGAAGACGAACAGCCTACACTAATAATGCAAAACACCTTCAGCACTGTTTAGTTGCCACCTGTTAGCAATGCGCGCTCTCCTTTAATCCCGGTTCTACCCCAATAGTACACTAAGGACCCCTTAAGTCGCTATAAGAAATTGTCTATATTAGAGAAAATCATGCCCCTTAGCGATGGCATTAAACACACCTTCCTATAGTAGAGTGCTTCCATTTAGGACCAACTCGTGGTTAACGAAGACTATTACCCTACTGACGTGTCACGACGAGCGTTAATATAGGGAACTACGACTAGCCTAGCTAAGAAATACCTAGAACCCTAATACCTATCTAATACGCATAGGTTCTAGAGTGCTAACGAAATGATAGACCTATTAGGATCGTATTACCTCACAGGTAACGAGACTAAACAGGCCTGGAACGAATTTGACGATATGCAGATAGGCGAGAAGGGCTACTCTTATAAGTCCTTCCCTAAGTTTAAGGCCCGTTTCTAGAGCGCAGCTATTACTAGACAAGTATTACAATTAGAGTGGTTCTAGTATATGTAGAATAAGCTAACGCTGCAATTCCGCAGCTGCGTAGCAGTCATTAAGAACTAATAGAATGGTAACTACTAGGTTATGGTCTAAGAGCTCACTACGTTTGATTAGGAACGCTAGAGGAACAACGAGTTGAGCTTCCCGTCTATAGCGTTAAAGCCAAGCTTAGCGAGGTCTACAGACCAGCCTAAGTTAAGCTCCACGCTAGTCTTAAGACCGACCTGACCTGTTACTACTTCTACCCTTCCTCCGTTTAACTAGACCTAGTTCCCTACCTACATAAAACTAGACATTACAGGGCGTGCCTAAGCTGC
>KV458935.1:1507-49018 GCA_001662605.1 Pseudogymnoascus sp. 05NY08
AACAGGAATAGTGAGAATAGTAAGAGAGCTTGCTATTCCCCCTATTCCCTTTGGCATGACGCTACTATATAAGTAGATAGTTAGTTCTTAGATAGGAGCTTCGTGCTCAACTCAATACAGTATTTGTTATATACTAGTAACGTGTTTTACAAAAGCCTTTGTGTCTGATCCCTTGCCTCCTCTGTTGAGTAAACTACGTAACGAAACCTCTGTGAGTCTTATAGTTTAAGACCCAGCGTTACATTAGGAAGGTCCCCTAGAATTAATAGATTACCCTCTAAGTTCTATAATGTAAGGATGCCTCCTTACATAGGGTACATTTGGACCTATAGGGCAGCGCCTAGCACTAACACTATAGGGTGGCAGTGTAGGAGTTTAAGGGTTGGGGTAGATTTAGGTAATAGACGGGAGTAGATCTATGGGCACGCTAGGCTTAGCAGAGTTGGACCTAATACAGATACTTAAGGGGTAGGAAGCCTTATGCTCCTCCTTCATCTTTTTTGTATCCTTTGTAGTAGACCTATAGGATTGCACTAACTTATATTTAACTTGCACTCTTATATGCCACTTCTTATAATATAGTGCCTTATGTCCTTACATATAAAGCTCTACTCCTACCTATATATAAAAAAAGGAAATAAGTAGATGTAAATACTAAATTACTACCTATCCTTACCTTTTTATATAAGCTCTTTAATACTATTCTAGTAATAACTTAAGTCTTAGAGAACTAGATAAATAGTATTCTTACCTTACTTTATTATAAGGATGCCTCCTTACCTAGCCTAGTTATAGTTGCTATATAATGTAAACTAGGATTAAGGTTAATATATATCTATTATAAGTGCTATATAATGCTAGTAGAGGTTTAGCTAAGTTAGTGCTAATTTAAGTATTTAAAGAAATAGGGATAGAGGGTTTTCCCCTTATCTTTTTTATATCTTTTATTAGACCTATAGAATAGAATTTAGTAACATTACTAACTTACACTCTTATATATAACTACTATAAGCTAGGTCCTTATGTTCTTATAGTAGGCATAAGATAATAAAGAAGTAGTATATAAAAGACTATATAAGACTTAGGGGCCTTACTATTTAGTAACATCTAGAACCTAGATATTAATTAGCCTATTATAGCCTTTACTCTTATACTATAGAAATCCTTAGAAGCCTACTATATAATTAAATGCCTTATTATAAAAATGCTTCTTATATAGAAGTTAGTTCTTTACTCTAGTAGCTTCTTATTATATAGTCTATCTAATTTACTAAGGAATAAATACTTTACATAAAGTAATAAAAAACTACTATCTCTCTAAAATATTAAGTTTATAAAAGCTTATAAAATTATATATACTAGACAAATCTAGAAAGTAGACTTTTCTATAGCTAACGTATTTTATAAGCAAGTAGCCACCCTAAGTAAGTGGCTATAAAAACAACTAAAATATAACTATTCCTACTACTACTACACCACCACCCTATATAATAACCCTTATTCCATTGTAATTAATTCCTAGCGCCTCTTACACGTACAAGCATTATGCCCTATATTACTACATGTGCCACATTGCTGCTGTTAGCCTATAGAACCCACCTACTAAGTAGTCTCACTTACTACCTCTATATAGAGTTAAGCACTAACCTTAGCACTCTAAAGGATATCCTCTCCCTCTTATATAGAGAGACTACTCCCTTACATTATACGCCTCTTACGCTTCCTTTCCCTTCTCTTTTTCTGTTCATTTACAGCTCTTTAATAAGGCAGCTAACAGCATCATTAATTAAGGTAGGAGAGCTGTTCTAATGTTGTATAATGCAGTTCTTAATGTGCTCTATTTAAAAGTTAAGCTCCCTTATAGTTTAAGGAGTCTTTAAAGTCTAATTGCTACTCTTAACTATAAGAGGAGTTAGAGTCCTTAAGTGTAGATTTAAGTGAGAGAGGACACTCTATAGCTTATACAGAACTAGTCTTATAGCTTAGAACCCACTCTTAATGTTCTACTCTATAAATGTAGCTTTAAATGCTTCCTTAAATGTAGAGAGGAACTTAAGCTTTATAATGTGGTTTAGCTAGTTCTATATAAAGGTTTTAATCTGCTTTCTATACAAAAGCTTTAGTAGAGTAAAGTAGCTAACATTAAGAGGCTAAAGAATGTATAAGGAGTGTAGTAGTATATAGAGGGTAATTATCTTCCGTTCTATATAGTAGTATTGAAATTAAGTAGAGAGGTGGCTCTTATATCTGTTAAGAATAAGAAGGTGATAGGTTCTAATTATACAAGCATTTGTATGCTAATTAAAGTGTTAAATCTACTTGTACCTAATTGAATTTAACGTCTACCTATTCTCACTTAGCGTAATTATCTAATCATCTAGTAATCCTAAGTCCTTATACTATGTAGAGAGGTGATTCTACGCCTTGAAAATAATAAACAGCAGGAGTGCCTATCTATACGAATTAACACCTTAAATAATTAACACCTACTCTCTATTTCTAGGCTATATAGTCTTTAGACAGCTCTTTACTTCTAAGCTTATAACTACCTTTGTAGTAGTAATAACTCTTATTATAAAACCTACTTTATTAAAGTTGTAGATATCCTGCTCTAAGATGCTATATTTTGCAACTATGTTCTGTACAAGAGAGAACCACCCTTTAATTATCTTTAGATCTTCACATTTTGCTTGTTTATAGTCGTACTTCTAACTAAACTTTACTTTAAGTTCCGTACAACACGTTATGAAGTTAGTAGCCTAGTTCTTCCTAGTAGGGCTCTTGCCTCGTTTAGCAAGTAGTAGGTCTGCCATTTCTTGCACATCTTATAGCTAGGGTGGAAATCCGCGTAAATCTAGGTTGAGGATATACTAAACGAGAGCTAACTCTTCGTATAGAGTCAACTTACGTAAGTTAGGGGTAGAGTTGCGTTAGGAAGCCATTCCTTAAATTTGTTAACGTAGTGTTGTTTAAGGGACATCGTACGTTACTACAGCACTCTTAACATTCTAAATATAGCCTTGTTTAATAGCCTAGATAGCTAAAAGTATTCTACCTTCTTAGGAAGAGCTTTAAGCTTGCATTATTATGATACTAAGTGTTTACTTTTACTCTACACGTTTTCACATTTTTAGTAGCCACTCGCTTAGGGTGGCTACTCGCTTGTAAAATACGTTATAACTAATATAATAACTATATGTTAAGCTAAGATAAGAATATCTTATATTCTAGCTACCTTATAGATGTTAGTATATAGTAATTATAGTTATAATAAAGTAGATAACCTCTTATAATGTCTCTTGTATAATAAAGTCTAAATTAGACTATTACTTACCTAGCTTTTCCCTCTACTCTAACTCTACTTAATCTATAACTATAAATTTACAGTAGACTATATATAAATCTTATATATAGTAGTATAAGTAGTCTAAGTAAACGTTTACTAAATATAAGCTTAAGTATTAGACCTCTTAATACTTATACTAAACTTAATAAATAAGCTAAAAGCTTTAATAGCATTTAAACTCTCTTATAATTATATAGCCTAATGCTAATAGTAATCTATTAGTTAAACTATAATCTAGAGCCTTTAGAAGGCTTACTTATTATACTCCTTTAAAAAACTAATATACTTATAGACTAAAGAATAAGCTTACTAATTATACTAAATGTTAATACTCTAAAGGATTTTATTTAAAAGGATCTTAAGTATTAAAGAACTCTACTATAATTTAATATATAATAAATTAATCTTTACTAAGTCTAAAATAAGAACCCTTAAGAAATCTATATCTTTATAAGACTAAGATACTTCTAAGAACTCTTCCTTATATCTAGCTAGGTCCTAGCGTTAACTAACTTAGACCTTATAATACTTACTTAAACTCCTACTATAAGATAATAAGATATAATATTACTTCGTTTAATAGTCTTTATATAATTAAATTATAATAGGTAATAATAGACTCTCTCCTCTTATATTATAGGATAGTCCTTAAACCTAAAAACACTTATGAGAAGAGTAATAGAATAACGGTTTAATTCCGTTATAAAGCTCCTAGTAGCATCATAACTCTCCTCCCCTCCTCCTAGAGGGAACACAAAAACAACAACAATGCTTCTTCTGTAGTGCTCTCTGGTGCACCTAAGACATGGTGCATATTATGTCGAGGTCGCAAAACATTACTCAACTGCTATTTATCAAACCTCACTGTTAAGGTGTATACGCGTATTCGGAGTGAATAGTTTCAGTCGTTCCCCGCATTACCTTGCTTCTGCCACTGGCAGTTGGTAACTGTTAGCCGCAAATAGTTCTTTCAGGATGGAACTACGCAACCCCATGCACAGCATTATCCGAAGATTAGGAAGGATATCCTGCGCTTTCTTCGCTACAACAACATTCTAATTTATCAACTTGAAGAATAGTTGCATCACCTTTGACTCCGCCATGGCACAGGCAGAAAGGGAGTCCGCCTTGTATTGTTTCCTTCTCATAGAACTAAGCAAGCTGATTTGAAAACCTAATTGCTAGTTCTACTGATACTATACACACGAAAAACTATCTGCGTTATTTATATCACCTTTCCCATCATATGTCAAAAGAAGCGGGTATCTGCATAGATTGCGTGTCAACGTAGTCCCGTTGGTGTCCACGCCCGTAGCGCCCAAAGTAACTGGCGCTTTTCCAGATTCTACCCACTCATCTTATTGGAATGGATGCTCGACGGGTGGAAGGCAAGGCTATTTTGCGGCTCAGAAATACCCAGGCGATTTCGATGGAATTTTGGCATCCGCACCTGCACTTAACACACCACAGTTATCAGTAGCGGATTTTTGGCCCTCGGTAGTGATGGCAAATTTGGTTGCGCCACCACAGTGCGTTTTCAAGGCATATCAGGCCAACATTATCTTAACCTGCGATCCTTTTGATGGAGTCAAGGATGGACTTATTTCTAATACCAAAAAATGCAATCTCGATACCCAGGGACTGGTTGGCCATATCATTACTTGCGACAGCGGGAACTTGGCAATCACCCAGGAGCACGCACATACAGTCTCCAAAATATTACAGGGTGCTACTTCTCTTTCAGGAAAGAAGCAGTGGTATGGTACCCCACGCGGTGCATCCTTCAAGGGGCTCGCCAACACCCGTACAACCAATGGAACGACCATCCCTGTTCCTTTCAGCTCAGCTGAAGCTTGGATCAGGTATTTTGTGATGCAGGATCCAGACTACGACACAGCTCACATGACTTTTAAAGAGTTTGATAACATTCTCGACGTCTATTGCGAAATACAGTGGCATTCTGGGAACGGATGAGCCTGATCTCACTGTATTCTTTAAAAGAGGAGGAAAGTTACTCACTTGGCACGGATTAGCTGACCCGCTCATCACACATGAGGGAACAGTGCAGTATCGTGAACGACTTGAACAGAGAATGGGAGGGCCAAAGAAAGTTGATGAGTTTTACCGGCTATTTCTTGCTCCTGGAGTGGCGCATTGTGGCGGCGGCATTGTACTTCGGACTAGTGTCATAGAAAGCTTTAGTGACGGCTTTCCCGACAATAGCTAGGTCATATTGAGAGCGGTACGCAAAGTTCTTCACTAGCTCGGCTCTCGGTTTTCCATCACTTCCCAGAACCCACAGACCCGAGTTTGCGTCGATGGTCCCGCCAAGGGTCAGTCCCCCATCTGATCCTGCCGTAGCGTAGCCTGCAGCAACTGCAGGCGCAAGCTCTGGTTCGAACAGGCCCGCAGCCAAACCTCCCCCACCGGTGGCTTGAAAACGGCTGTTCCAGCCCTTAAAAGGCAGCCAGACAGTGACGAGAACAGAGTCGTTTACCCTGCGGTGATCAAGAATGATAGTGACATTGCAGAAATCAACCCCAGATACGGGCATGTTGGACGATGGAATGGCGGCATATGAGTAATTGTAGACAGGACTGCTATTTATCGAGATGATATAAATGTCTGGCAGAGACCTAATTATCAAGTTTGAACATCTCTGAGCGGGAGAAGGTCTCGAACTGCCTGTTGAAGATGCAGATCCAGATATAGCAGCGGTAAGTAAAACCGCCAGGCTGTGAGCTAGTTTCATTGTGAATAATGTAAAGTAAAATAAGGCTCTTATCATTCAATTCAGACCCGTGGTAAAAGCTTATGTTTTATAGTCAGGCTCTCGCTGTCATGGTGATTAGATGCCGCTCTAAGGGCCCAATTTCCCTGACCGTAAAATGGGGAGGTTATGCAATTCCAGGGCGATCGAGCTCTAAGTTGGCCACATCCACTCTGGAAGTCACTACTGTCAAATACCCCGCTTCATTAATCCATAGAATACAGGTTCAGCCGGGCTACAGATTCAGCCGGGTTACAGATTCGACCGAATAATCATATCTCAATGTTCATGTGGCTATCAGTGCACAGCCACGGTGACGGCGCCAATAAACCCCCAATAGGAGCAGCTTAGAGGGAGCCGTTGAGAAAAGCCGTAGCTATGTTACTTTTCCATTACATTAAGCATCCAGTCAGCTACAGCACCGAGAGCGTAATGGCTGAAACTTGTCATCTCGCCCGGATTGATTACTCCGTCTAGAATAATACCATCTTAACGCTCCTACATCGTTGTTGCGTCCATCATTACTTGATATAGCCGACTTCGTACTTTGTGATGGTACAGAAATTCGGATATACTTCATAGACGCCGTGTGCTGTGGTGTACAATAGAGCTGTTTTGATGGATACACTTGGCTCAAAGGTCAGACGGAAGATCACAGGCTGCTTTATAGCATAGATGTCTCATTGTTGACTAGGAGTAATCAAGGAACAAGTTCATTCTTCTCAGTCCAAAAGTCCTCAGTTCTAACGACTACTGGTTCTGACCAGCTCGACCCTTCGCCATAATGGCCAAAGACACGCACTCGGACCGTGGCGGCAAGCTACGGGGATGCCGTGGAGGTATTAGTTGTTGCGGTCGGTTTTGTGGTGCCAGTATTCGAAGTACTACCAATTGTACCAGCTGTACCACTGGTTGCAGAGTTACCTGGAATCTCAATACAGATATAGTAGTTTGGTGTCAGACCAGAGCAATCACTGTTAAGTGCTGGCTATATGGGAGTCAATATTTCTGCTTTTGAAAATTAATTTGAATCTTGAAGTCCACTTACGTTGTAACTTTCCAGTTGAGCAACTGTGATATTATTTTTGGTTGCAATGGAATCACAGGTATCCACGCTGCCACCGAGACTTTAGTGAAGGTTCTAATTGTACATAAAAACACGGAGTCACATACCTGCCGACGAACCAGTAATCTGCACAAGCTTCCGGGATCCCAGGTTGTTCTGGTTGTGGGCCAACTCCATTTGTGGGCAGCGGCGTAGAGCTGTAGCTGGTAGTCCTTGTTGTTGGCGTTGACGGAATGGCAACGCAGTAATAGTTGTGAATTTTCAAACCCGAGCAGTCTGATTTGACAGCTGGATTCCACTTCAGGAAGTCTTCGGCGCTAAATGTGCCAAACATTTTCACAATCAGGTCACAGTCCTCTCCGCTATCTGCCCGATACCACGAAACACAGTCGGCTGTGATTCCTGTCTGTGTGGCTGCCGGTGCAGCTGTCGCGACAGATGGCAGTGGAAGTGTGCCATTCATAACACAGTAATAATCCCCTGGAATTAGCCCCGAGCAATCAGATCCAAGTGCAGGCTACCCTGTTAGTTGGTGCAGATATTGCAATAGGCTGAGACTTACATTGTACTCTTTGAGCTCATCTAATGACACATACCCCTCTTCCTTTATAATCGACTCACAAGTATCATTGGTGGTAGCTTGATAGAAAGCCATGCAGCTAGGTGGGATGCCGCTCTGAGTTGGTGAAGGCACAAACGTGCTATTAGGTGTTGGGTGAACAGTAGAAGTATATGGTGGATACCATTGCGAAGTTGCAGTAGTATTGTGTGTAGCACTTGTTTGAGATTGGATTCCTGCGTATGATCAGCTATTTTCCTGGATGGCTCCAAATATGCAGAATCTTACCAACGCAAACGTAGTAGTTAGCAAAAAGATTTGTGCATTTAGCACCAAGGGCCGGGTTCCATGATTTGCTTTGTGGCCATGTTAGCACCTGCTGAATGTGCTATAACCAGCAGATTGATGATTACATACAAGTCATCCAGTGACATTGAGGTCGAATATCTTGCTTGTATACTAGCGCAAGTGTCGCCAGGATACACCAATTTCCATTTATTGCCTAGACCAGTCAGCTTTGCCTACATTAACCATAGGGATCTCTCACAATATGGCACTTGCCCGGCCTGAGTTTGAGTTGGAGGCCAGGATGTGGCCGTTGATCTTGTGACCTGTACATAGGAGCTCGATGGTTGCGGAATTATAGAGTAGCTTGAAGAAATAGTACTAGTGCTATGAGGTTTGGTAGACGTCGAGGTTGGGCAAGCGCCTGTTGATGTCCCTACGCAATAGCTGTTTCCAAGCCAAAAATTGGTCGCGCAGTCAGACGATACGGCCGGCTTTTACAAATTAGCACCGATTTGAGGATGGATTTGTAGCGCCAACTTACGTTCATTTTCAGGAAGTCCGCGAGTCTTATCCCAAATACAGTCGCGATTGTCCCGCAGTCGTCGCCCTCAACTACATCATACCACTTGTTGCAATTGCAGATGGTCCCAGTCTGCGTAGGCTTATCCGGTTTCGTGTGAACAGTGGTGTGAGGAGCATCACTATTGGTGCTCTTGGTGCTCTTGGTGCTGCTAACGCCTGCCTTACCAGTGCCAACGCAGTATGATTCTCCAAGCCAAAAATTTGTAGCGCAGTCCGAGGAAACTGCAGGCTGTAGAACTGTCAGTATCGGACTCATAGTGTCTGGCACTCAAAACTTACATTCCACGCCAGAAATTGCTGCTTCGTTATTTTGAAAGCAGCCGCTACAGTCTCGCAATCATCGCCTGTAACTACAGCGTAGAACTTGTTGCAGTTTGCAGCAATTCCTGTCATTGTTGGCTTATCTGGAGTTGTGTGGTATGTTGTATGTGGCGCGTCTGCTCTTCGAACGACTGCGTCGGCGTTCAAGTCGACGATACCGGCCTGAACAATCGACGCCGCCAGAGCGACTGTAAAAAAAAGCAACCGCATTGTTGCCATAGAAAGCTCCTTTGCGGATCAGAATTGGAAATGTTGTTTTGGTTGACGAATAGTTCCGACAACTATTTGGCGGCATAAGATAATGGGCAGCTCTCCCGTACACGAAAGCAATGGGACCTCAATGAAACCTTCAGCAAACTGATGGTAACATGGCCTAGGCTTGGAGCCGAGGGAAGGAATAGAGACTGAGGACAGGGCAACAGGAATGGAGCTAAGGCAAACCCTTGGACTAGAGGGATTCAGCTCATCCTGCAGGAGCTTACATCACATCACATTCCCAAGATAGGCCCCAACTTCTTACAGTGAGCAATTTAGTTTCCACAAGACTCCTCGAATCAACCTCCATGCAAGTAAGAACGCCTTGCGGGCAAGAATCTCCCGCAAAAAATCCCGCATTTGAACGCAGGATCATGGGCCTTCGCTGCATTTCTCGTAATCCGTAGATCACCAAATTGCCGTGAGTTGCCGTTATGGCCCCCGCAGGATTCACTATCAATTAGCCTTGTTAACGGCATTTACTCGGCAGCCCCGCTCATACCCCTGGACCCCAAGACTGAAACCCTGTCTGATCGGCAATGCACTGTCAGATTATGGGGACGCGAAATAATCCTAGCTCGCATTACTAGCCCTGTCGCATGGGAAAGACTAAAAATTACCATATTGAGTGAAATGGGGCGCTTCAGCCTTGAGTTTCCCATTGGGTCTAGCTGAATCTGTGAGTAGCGACGTGAGACGGCTGTCGAAGGTCCGATGCTTAGAAGGAAGGTGATCCGAAAGATTAGCTTGCCACGTCTTACGTGAGCTCTACTCCAATGTGATGGTGTGTGACGCGCCGATCGATGCGGATGCCCTTTTTTGTTCAATTGTCCGAGCTCATGCATACACGCAGAAATGGCATGGCCGCTTAGGTATGAGGAAGCTCAATGT
Organism: Pseudogymnoascus sp. 05NY08; assembly: GCA_001662605.1. NCBI lineage: Eukaryota > Fungi > Ascomycota > Leotiomycetes > Thelebolales > Thelebolaceae > Pseudogymnoascus > Pseudogymnoascus sp. 05NY08. Next base: position 11,586 of record KV458935.1, read on the forward strand.
CCAAGATATAGGCATTGTTGGCACCTCAGATTTTGGGACACGCGGTAGTAACGTTACATGTAAACATTGTATATTGTTCATTATTAAATTGTAGGCTAGGTAGCGTCTACATTCAAGTTCCCAAATCCGTATTGTTATCCGAATTCGGATCAAAAAGATCTGGATCAAACGTCGGAAATTTAGGACGGCTAAGATCCGCTCCAAGTTCCTCTATTGTAGTTCCATCGTCCAAATCTATAGCCCACGCCATTGTCCTAAAAATCGTTGTCAGCTGGAGATACACCTTCATATTGGAAAATCAAATTCTCACCCTCCAAGGCAATGACTGTTGGCGTATTGGATTCTAAGGAGTAATTAGCTTGCCGAGTCAAAAAGATATATACTTTACGAGACTTACTTCGTCTTCATGGTGTCACCATCATCATAGGAAACCCATTGGTCGTCATCCCAGGTGATGATCTTAACAGCTGCAGCTGAGTCAAGCGTGACTGTCGCACCATCAGCCACTACCTGTCTGATCTCAGTAGCTGAAAGAATTCCTTTCGTGTTGGTGCATGGCCCTGCTTTGCCACCCTCCTTAAATGGGCAGCCAGCCGAAAGACAAGATGGGCTTTTCATTGTGAAACCTTTTTCATGTTAGCATATGTAGTGGTAGATGTTACTATTGTAGACTTACTACGGCCATAGAATCCAAGTCCAAGAACCACTGAGATGGTTGTCAGCACTGCCATGAATATTCAGAAAGCATAAAGGGAGTTACCTCTTGCAGGATCAATATGATTCCTCCAGAGTAACTGCATGGAGAGATCGATTTCTGTTAGATTTGTATGGGCCTGTGCAATAGCTCCAATCGAATTGTCCGCAGAGTCCCAAGTTCCATGGATATCGTAAGTCATGATGTTAAAAAAGTCGATAATAGGATCAATTTCGACGATGTCAAAGCCGCGCATATACCAGTATGAAGATGGCTAAATCAGTTTAGAATATCTGTGTACGGCCTGATGTGTGGTTATTTTGGTTTACTTACAATAGTAATTGATAGTCCGGGACGCTCTGGCATGCCACTCTGATCTAATGCGTGCCGGAGGTTCTGGAGGAATTTAGGAAAGTTCTCTTTGTCTGCGGCTTTTCCTCCTCTATCATCCGCAACCGGATATTCCCTAAAATCGACATCAGTAATTATTCCCCAGCTTCTAATTAAATATGATCAAAACTTGCCAGTCAATGTCAACACCATCAAAATTATTGGCCCTCATGAAGGTGATTAGAGAATTGAAGAAATTTTCCTGTGCATCTTTTGATGCTGCAAGGTCCGAAAACGTAGTGCGTGATGGCCCAGGATCATTCATGGCCCATCCCCCAATCGAAATCCAGACTTTAAGCCCAGGCTGCAAAGCTTTGAGAGCTGTCACTCGTGTATAAAGTGCTGCGACATTAGCTCCCATAGCACTGATAGTGAAGGTATCTGGATCTATTAACACGAATGCAAAATTGATATGCGTGTAGTATCCCAGGGGTATTTTTTCGGGAGTCATGGCTAAATATAATAGTTAGTACTACACATCGCTTCCGATTAATTAAGAAACTTACTTTGGCAGCTTCTCTCCAAATTCCAACCCTCATAGTATCCAATCGTGCGGGCGTCGGAGCTAGAACCGCTACATGATGGAGAAGTAGGGACGTTGCCCTGACAGAAATCGGGGGTGGTGCCTATGTCTATTCAGCCTTTGCATACTAATATTTCACTATTATTGCACTTACCACAGAAGCCATACTCGCTGCAGCAGACGTTGAGAGGGCATTTTTCAGCTGTAGACCACTTTGAGCCCCAGCCCGGATCACATTCAGATTTTTCGTCGCATGTTGACGTGCAGTTGCCCTGACCACAGAATGTAGGTCCTTTATATCAGTCAGCGAAAACCTTCATTAAATCCAAATATGATAATCATACCAAGTCCACAGTTTCCCGTTCTATAGGAAAGTTAGCCGCTTAATCATGTACTCTCGATTCAGATAGAGCATACCCATCGGGTTCCAGTCTACAACAACCACTCTCACATTTTGTGTCTTTCGTGCAATGATATTCCTGACAAACAATAGGGGTAGCAAAGAATAACCCTGCCAGGAGAAATGTGAATACCTTCATGGCTGAAATCTTTCTCTTGCAACAAAAATAATTACAAAGAGTTGAACGAGATAGAAGGTTGACAGAAGATGAAATGCACGGGTTCCATTGGCACCCTAAGGTTTACCCCACTGCCCCCACCCACCCTTGGAACACGCTTAATGTGATAACACCATGGGGTGGAAGATTTCGGGTCCTGAATTCCAACATTCCAAGCCTCGACGGCTAGTGCAGCAGGATTCGTTGAATGTGACGGATGTCATGACTTGGCAACAATCGTACTTTGCATTTCCAGAGGTGGATTTGCCACTCAAGATCCGCCTCGTTTGGTCATTCCGGTATAAATTGCTACTAATGAGACTATCTTCTCAAACTGGAAGGACATGGCACAGTCACCTGTGGTCGTCTCATTCTGTGAACTTCCAATGGCAAGGAACATCTACCAGAAACACCCTGGTCTTGTCAAGTGGGGCCCTCTTAGCGGAATCCCACACCGAATTCTATGCGCCTTGATTGACATGTAAGCTTACGCTTACGGCAGCACAGTACTCTAAACGTGGTGCAGATAGTCCTCAGATCGTCGGGACAAGGTCAGGGATGAGCAGTGCAGGGGTGGTAGGAAGGATTATGACCGAGTCTACAGCCCAAGGCAGCGGAGGTACCGCAAAGGATTACGACTAGGGCAGGGAGCAAAGCTAAATGCCGAACACGGACTGATAACTATTATGGGCGTTTTTTGGACATGGCAGTTGATGAAATTACGCATTTTGTTCTGTAAAGAAATCGATGGTGTGTCATCTCAGCAGTTCGTTTGTGCTTTGTCAAGCTTGCTTATTCGCAACGACATCATTGTCGCTTTTCGTTGCCCATCTTCAAATTTAAAGAAATTATATGTTGGTCTTGCTACTCGTTCTCAAATTTCACTACTAATACACATATCAAGCATTGCAGAAAGATGCAGCTAGCCAAGATCTTCCACGGCTGCCTTTACACTGCCGTGGTCTTCACGACTGCAGTTATTGCCTGTCCTGACTACGATGAACTGCCGTTTTACAAAGCCCTCAACGAAACCAATTTGAGTCAAGATGAGCTGATGAAGAGATGGTACACTGTGATCGCTAGCGATGGACCCAGCTTCAATCCCACTACATGGCCCGACAGTACTCTGCCATATTGCTTCGAGGACGACAATGCAAGGACTCAACTGGCACATATCATCGAAAGTGCTTGGAATATGTGGCAAGCATCGTTAGTGATTGATAACCAGTCTTTCGTGTGAATCCTAGCAACTAATGTTAACAGTGGTGTCAATTATCGTATCGACATGGGAGAGTACAATGATTGTCCTGATCCCGTCAATGGGGCAGTTCCAAGAGGTGCAAAATATATGCTCGTCAGAGCGCAAAATAACGGGAAAATGGTGACCACTGTTGGAACTCAGATATATAGCAGTGGCATGGGAGCACTTATGAGATTTGATCCTAGTCCCGCAATTGGAATGCGAGATCCTGTCGCCAACATGGTGCACGAGATAGGGTGAGCTGTCATGCTCAAATTTGACCATCATGATCGTGACTGACAGACAAATAGGCACGCCTGGGGTTTCTTCCACGAGCAACAACGACCCAGCTTCTGGAAACACGGAGAATACGCAGAGGCAAAAGGGGACAAAAACCAAATCAAATTCGTATGCGAAAATATGAGCGACTACGATATTGTTGATGGACGATTAGACGGTACTATAGATGATGCTTGTCACAGCTATGGTAAAGCTAAAGATTGGGGATTTTCGGCATTGGAGTTTATGCCTATGCCCTTGCCATTCAGTGCTCAGCTCGATGACGGAGACTACGACTGGAAGTCTGTTATGCTTTATGCATCTCCAATTGGAGGTGCGGTGAGGAACGGTGTTCCCGCCAATGTCTACACAAGGGCTTCGGACGGAAAGGTCATTGCCTACAACAAGACTCCGAGTCAGAGGGACGTGAGTAGGTTCAATGCGATGTATTCGGAAAAGGCACCATATCCGAACCCGTGTTTGATCAATCAGGGTTGCAGCCCGAAAAAGGCCGTGTTCATGAACGCGAAGGCCAAGTGTAAGAACGTAGGCAAGGACTAGACGACAAGAATAGGGGTGTTGGCACAATTCTATCTTCTACTCATAATAATGATTCAAACAAACCGCTGAGGTTGGTGAAATGGTTAGACATATCCGTACCTGATCCAGCAGCATGTTTAATGTGATTTCAGCGCAAACTTTGTCTCTGTTCCACAGTCTTCACACAACGTAGATACGTACAAGCACTGCAGTAACTGTGATCGTGCCTCCATCGAATATTATTCGACCAAGCTCACACGTACTTTCTATGTGTTGGGGCTTACAAGGGCAAGTAGAACCTAAGTCCTGATTGACCCATAAACACGCCGTGTAGTTTTCATGCAGCTGTGTAGGCCTAGGATATCGACATGGGGCATCCAGACGGAATGCCGGAAGGATTTGAAATTCATTATCTCATGTTTAGTGTTGCAACGTTGTATGCGGTATGCATTTTAGAAGCTGAGCGACTTGATGATCAGGAAGGTTTGGGGCCGGTACTATGTAAGCCGACTATGTAAGCCAACTAAGCAACTATGTAAGCCAACTATCCCTACTACTAGCAGCGCCGTATATTACCTTTTTAAGGTCAACTAGGCTAACATTAGCGTAGGTCCCCATAACGCCACCAAAGAACCCTGAATGTAAGCTTACTTTGGGGACACACTGGTTACTACGCCCACATCCAGCTGCCAGAGCGGCGCATGCTCCGTGATAAGGATGCAGATGACACAGCAGCGGGCCGCCCACTGTAACCATCGGAATACCAAGAATAGCTAACTATCCGCTGCGGGCGCCAACGGCCCCCAATGGCGGGACCTAATTTCTCCACTTAAATCCCCGCTGCGCCACTGCTCCACAGTCCCATCACATCCCTGGGTACCCACCCCGCTGCTTCCAGGGTGTGTTTTAGTTCTGTAGGACCTGAGCTGCTCGGTGATGAAGTAAGATGAAGAAATCAAGCTCAGCCTTTTCCCCATGACCTGTTGACATTACTAGTGCTTATGTAAGTTTGCAGATCATTTATCACTATCGCTCAGCACACTTTATCTTTCGTCAGCTACTTCGCTACATCCGAAGATATGTCATTAGCGAGGGGACATTCTTCTGGGGATTCCTATTGGCCACCGGGTCTCATATCGACGGAGCTGGAGAGAGCCTGTAGTCCTTTCACTCTGCTACTTTTTTCGCTCTCTGGTTCTTTTTACTACTCATTCTTTCTTTCTTTTTTGCGCCGATGAGCACAGTTAGCAGCGGCTTGTATTCTAGCTGCTCACCACCATGCTACCTATACTCGAGGCGACGTTGAGCCTTGCTCTGGCTTCTATCGTATCAGCTAGCATCAGCTCCATTGGCATAGCCAGAGATCTTGATGAGCCTGATGATTACTCATGGATTAAGAAGTTTGCCGCAGTGGGAGACAGCTTCACAGCTGGCATTGGTTCTGGGGATCTATACGACGAGACCGACAACTCTTATGATTGCTCGCGATATTCTTATACCTATCCTGTGATCATGGACCATTTCTTTGGGCCAAGTATTGACAAGTTCACATATACTGCGTGCTCGGGGGCCATCTCAATGGGCATATTTGACCAAATCAATGCTTTGGACGATGACCAAGATGTTGTCATCTTAACTGCTGGTGGAAATGATCTTTGCCTTGTGAGTCAAACTTTGGAACCTGAGAAGACAGGAGTTCTGACCAAAATCCAGTCGAAAATAATAGACAAATGTATAGCTGGTGCAGCAACATCAGATGATGCATGTGACGCTGCCATAAAACATGCCCAAGACGCACTTGGGTCAGGCGGTTATTTCAAGGATAACATCAAAGACGTCCTCAATGCCATAGAGTAAGGATTTATCATTGCTCTCTGTATGTTCACCCCCAAATTGAAACTAACAATTTACAGTTCTAAAATGGCCAAAGATGGGATTGTGGTCCAAGTCCTGTATGCCCAATACTTTAACGATAAGACAGATGCTTGCACAAGCGAGGATTGGCAGATCATCGATCTGGATGCTGGAGCTGGTGTATCACTGAGCAAAAAAAGGCGTACACAGTTTAACTCGCTAGTAAAGGACACTAATAAGGCAATAAAAGAGGTTGTAGAAGAGGTCGCGGCCGACGCAAAAACGATGACCCTCGTAACTGCTGATTGGGATGTCTGGGCACCGCTCACTGGTGGACAATTTTGTAAGTTTTCTATATTTAAAGCGATCTACGTACCTGGATTTCTGCTTTTGGAACCTCGGATATTGAACACAGAATGAAAAGGCTAATATGATTCCAGGTGAGCCAGATGCAAGCCCAGTAAGTCCAATTTTTCGCGGTTGCAATGGCAAAGAATCTAATACTTCCTTAGGATCCTGAAGACGACAGCAACAATAACGTCATGTTCTTCAAGCTGTTCACCGGTAAAACCCCACCTTTGGAGAGCCGCAGTCTTAATACTATGCGATACGACAATGACACATTGTCCGTCCCCGAGCCGTATCTTTCAAAAATGAGCAAACGCAACCCCGTCGACCCCGGCTGTGGAAGCTCATCCCTCTCTCTCCCTGACTGGATTGGGAAAATATTCCATCCCAATGGCCTTGGCCACGAAGTCATTGCCGCATTCGCCCTCGATGCCATTGCAGATGCTCGCGCTGAAATACTCGGGCAAGGACCTGTATGCCCTATTATTGATAAGACAACATGCTACTCAAGCCAGGGAAGCAAAGCTTACGCAAGTGCCGAATCCCTCAACAACCAAATCGATGATTTCTGCAGCTATGTGAAGGACAATGTGCCAGAAAATGAGTCCGGTTGGACTCGCAGCAAGAAGTATTACGAAGGTACATTAGATGAGTACACGATGATTGTATCACTCTCTGACAACGCCGCCTCATTTGACGAAAGTGAATGCAAGGATGCTATAGGTACGATTATCAATGGTTGTGATGTACCTAGCGGAGGGGACAATCCAATGAATTGGAAGGGTGGTGGTAAGAGAGTCGAAGGCGAGTATACTTATACAATCAACATTTACCGGACGAATCGACCATGGCCCCCGCCAGAAAAGTCAACACAAGCTTGTGAGGGATGGTACAAGTTTATATTTCAGTCCTACGATATGTACGGTGCCGGATGGGCAACATACGACTACGGGCAGAAGTCGTTAATGAAAGAAATAAATCCGTGTTGTGGCTCTGGTAAGTCAACTATTCCGGGCAATTTATTCGAGGGTTATTGGTTCTAACATTTTCGCAGGCAGTCTTACTGGCTGGACATTTGACTACTTTGACGAACCGGATGAGGATGGATATGAGGTAAGTACAAACACCATTGAGACTCAAATATAAACTGACAAATTGTAAAGTGGCACGCCTTTTTCCATACTGCGATTGGAACTCGTCGTCGGTGCTTTGACAACAACAACGTCCAGTGTGCCGCTGGAGGCCCATGTGACGGTGGCGGCTGTCGAGGCAACGGATGATAAAGAGGAAACTCTCCATATAAATCAATTAGCTCATCCCATAGTTGTTTGGTTTTTTTAAACTTTGAGGCAGCAGCTTTGACATATATATTACAAAATGGTGGCGTTTGCATAAATAGTTCAAAGTGATAATTATAATCACATGCCAGACGTTAACAAAAACTATACACGTGATTTGTGCATGAATCCAATTAATGCAAAGGCCTAGCCCACCAATAGCAGCACAGCAATAGAACAGCGCACGTGACTTCTAAATTACCGAGGCATAAACAACTGACGTCGGCTCCCCAGTTTATTATCGCGGCCTCTAGACATTCCTCGGTCCTCCTCAAGCCGTCGCCCTTCATATCCCGAGATTTTATTTCAGTTCGCCCTTAACTATTCCTTACGTTCCTTCAATATTCGTCAATAACTTGCTGCCGAATTTCACTTGTATAATACCCCACACTTTACCCATCATAAACAAAACAAGCTTATCACTTGTTACACGTCCACCGACGAACCCCACCTCCTGAACTCATCAAAGCTGCCACCACAATGTCAGCTCCGCAATCCGACAATGTAGCCCACGCCCTCTCCGGTGCAGGCGGTGGCCTCCTCTCCATGGCCCTCACGTACGCCTCCATTACCCTCCCACCACCATCACCCAACTAACCCGCCCTTTCCAGGTACCCCCTCATAACCCTCTCCACACGCGCCCAAGTAGAATCCACACGAAAGCGCACCACCTTCCTCGAAAGCACGCGCGCCCTCCTCGCCCGCGACGGCCCCTCCGGCCTCTACGCCGGCCTGGACTCCGCCCTCGTGGGCATCACCCTCACCAACTTCGTGTACTACTACTACTACGAGTGGTCGCGCGCGGCCTTCCTCAAGGCGCGCGCCACCTCGCGCCTCTCGACCCTCGAGTCCATGCTCGCGGGCGCGCTCGCCGGCTCCGCAACTGTCATGCTCACAAACCCCATCTGGGTGATCAACACGCGCATGACGACGCGCAAGCGCGCCAACTCCGTCGGCGCGCTGCCCGGCGCCCCAGAGGCCAAGGCGCCGTCCACGGTCGGCACGCTGCTGGCGCTGCTGAAGGAGGAGGGGCCGCTGGCGCTTTTCTCGGGTGTTCTGCCCGCGCTGGTGCTGGTCATTAACCCCATCCTGCAGTATACGCTGTTTGAGCAGCTGCGGAATGTGGTGGAGCGGAGGCGCAAGGTTACGCCGTTCATCGCGTTCCTGTTGGGCGCGCTGGGCAAGCTGGTCGCTACCAGTGTGACATACCCGTATATCACGCTCAAGTCGCGTATGCACGTTGCTGGGCGTGGAGGTGATAAGGAGGGAATGGGACAGGCCATGAGCCGTATTATCAGGGAGGAGGGATGGGCCGGTCTGTACCGCGGTATGTACCCTCTATCTGGCGCGTAAATTTGAAGGAGTAAAACTGACTGATAACTACAGGAATCGGACCAAAGGTTACACAGAGCGTGTTGACTGCTGCGTTCCTTTTCGCCTTCAAGGACGCGTTATACGCGCAGACTGTCATTCTGCGCCAAAAGGCCGCTCTCAAAGCCATTGCCAAATAGAGCAGCTATAACGATCGGCTGAAGAGGACGCCACTAGCCGCAGAGTGTAAGAGAGAGTCGCCATAGGGCGTGGTGACGGATAGACTAGTCCAAGAGCACGTTAGGGAAACGTATGGACGCGTTTCACTCAACGAAGGAGGCGTCGTAGTACTGCCACGCCGTGTTGCACCAGATGTAACAAATCTTCTGTAAATATTTCATTTTTCATCAAATCAATAAGTATGATACAAATACGGCATATATAGACTGGCAAAAATCAAGCCACTAAATTAAATCAAATCAAATCAAAAATTAAATTAAATCAAAAATTAAAGAATTAAAGAAGATAAAATTTCCATTAAAGATGGTGGTGCTAGCTCGGTATGATACAACTATCGACATGATATGCAGTGTGCGCATGAGCAGCACATGAACAACAGAGACGAAGCCCTGGAAAAACTAAGGAACCAACGCGAAAAGTAGCTTCAATATGTGCACACATCCACCACTGCTTAAGCAGTTCCTCCACTGGCAAGGAAATCGGCAGCCTGTAATCATTAGCATCACTCTTCATATCAACAGGCAATGGAGCAACTTACTCTATCCAGATTATAGTCGTATTTCTCAAGCGCCGCCAACGCATCCTTGCGCGAATAGCCCATGAGGGTCAGGTTCTTCAGAAGGGGATCATCATGCTCTCCATTTTCCGTCAGAGCCCTTCCAATCTCCGGCCTCTCCTCCTTAGTCGCTGCCTTAGCTACACCATTCTCAGCCGCTGTGACAGGCTTGATTTCGTCACCGACAGCTGTTACGGCTGGGTTCGGCGCTCCGTCAAGGCCAGAGAATATGGCGTCCCAGTCTTGGTTGGCGCTGGTCGGTGCTGGCGCGGCAGCAGGCTGCGAAGTTGACGCCGATGGGGAGTGAGCGAAATCGCCAAATCCGTTTGCGGACCCGAACGCGCTGCCGTGGCCGGTAGTCTTGGAGGCAGCGGGGCTGTCAAACATGGGGTTGAATTCGTCCATCGCGGAGCGGTCGTGGACCGAGAGGTTCGCAAAGTCGTCATCTAAGTCACCTTCCTTGGCATCTTCCAGGTCATCGAAATCATCGAAGTCGTCGAAGGCAGTCTTAGGGGGACGAGGGGGTTGCGCAGCGGCCGTTCCTGAGGGAGCAGCAGCTACAACCGCAGCGGGTGGAAGGTCCTGGCGAGATGGGAGCAGGCCAGAGTACTCGGCAGCTTCGGCATGGGCAATATCCTTGGGGGATACAGCCTTCTCATAAGTAGGTGGAGAAGACTGGGCAGTGACAGCAGGCGGCTGGCTGCCGACACTCATCGCAGAAGAAGATTTCGAGACGCTGGGACGTCTTTCATCGGGTACCTTTAAGGAAGCAGCCTGGTCAGAAGTCTCTGATCTCAACTGGCTGGAGGATACTGGGATGAAGTCATCGTCGAATCCGCCCTCACTAGCAGACGAGTCGTCGTCGTCGCCAATTTCCTCTAGTGGTGGGAATTCCTGGTGAAACCGGCTCGTGGGGGGCTCGATGCTCTTCTCGGAACCTTGAGAGACGGCGCTACTACCTCCACCGAAGCTGGCGAATGCGGAGTCGAAGTCATCCTTGGACGAAGCCGGGCCTTTGCCTTTGCCCGAGGGGAACAGCTCGCCGGAGTCACCAAAGGAACTGCCGGCGGGCTGGGTGTCTGGGAATGCACCGGGCATGGATTCCTTTCGGCTGCCCATGGATAAGGACTCGCTTGCGGGGGACGCAGTGATATTACGATCAAACGTAGCAGATCCTGGTCGGTTCTCTTGTAAATCTGCTACAGAGGATCCCGTGGGCGTTGACGCAACATTCTTTGGCGTTTCAGAGCCATCTCCAAATCTGCTCCCTGGCACAGAGACTTGGCGAGATGAACTGATCGACTCATTGTCTGGCTGCGAGAAAGGCAGGAAGCTCGAACTGATCTGTCTTGACTGGGGGGGTTCGGGGGTAAGGCCCTCATGAGCTGGCATGTCTGCTGCTAGGGGGGCAGACTTGTCCTGAGCCTCGACAGCTTGCTTGAATGTAGTCGGCGGCATTGGGGAAGCAGCCGGTGATGCATTCATTGGCGCCTCGTATGTTGGTCCAAAGATGTTCTCAAACGAATTTCCTGGCTGCTGGGCTGCTGGTGGAGAAGGGAAAGGAGAGAAGGCGATATCAGAGCTGCTTCCTTGCCGCCTGAAGAATGGATTGCTTGTGCTCATCGTCGACAGAGCTGGGCTTGCGGCTGCCGGGGCAGGGCTTTGTGCTTTCGAGTTGGCTGCTGAGCTCTCAGAGAGCGCTCTTGTATCTTGCTCGATGCTCTGGTTCAGCTCCCCAGCCTCGGTCTTCAGTTTATCGCGTTCCCCTTCATTGGTCAGCAGCTGCTTTTTGTTGATTGCAACCAGACCCTTTTGCTGACGGGCTTCGGACCTTAACTTCTCGAGTATGGGCTTCAATTGAGAGATCTCTGTATTTAAAGCCTTGATACGTTCTTTCAGGCTAGCATTCTCTTGCTGGTCGGCTTGTAAGGCGACTGAGACCTGTTGATGTTGGTTTTGAAGGTCTTGGTGGGAACCCTCGACCATGGCAATATCTTGCTGTAGCTTCCTGGTCTCATTCCTGGACGCAGTAAGACGCTCCTCCAAAGCTCTAACATCCTTAGCCTCCTTCTCATAGAGTGTGCGAAGCTGAGAAAGTCTAGTCTCAAACTCCTTCTTCTGAGAAGTTGCCTGGGTAAGCTCATTCTGCGAAGTTGAGCGCTGACCCTGGACTTCTTGCATCTGCTTGGACAGCGTACCAACTTGGTTGGACAGGTTAGCAAGTTCACTAGTCTCACTAGTTAGCTTCTTGCTAATCTCCGGATCGTTATCCCCCAAGAGATCGTCCATGGTTCCAGATCGTGCCAGCGGCGTGGACGCATTGGATCCGCCAGTTGGATTGTACGATATCGACTGGCCAAAGGACGACGATGGCACAAATGGCTTGAAGCCGGTATTCTGGGTCGGAATATGCTGAGGGCTGCCAGCAACAGGGCTGCTTGGTGTCATCGGGCTTCTGCTGGTTGCAAATGGGTCTCCGAAATTGGATCCGCCAGTGGACAGAGCCTGTTGTGCAGGAGCTGGTGGTGGGGTGGCGGATGCCATCGCGTCGAGTCCGAACAAGTCGTCCGCGGCGGACTTTGGAATGGTCGGTGCAGCTGTTTCGAAAGCAGGCGCGGTGGGTTGTTGGGGTTGTCTGATTTGCGATCGCATGCTTGGGGGAATTAGCTCTGCCGGTAAGGTGGCAGGTAACGCATCTCTCCCATCACGCTTGCCTCGCTGTTGGCGGATGAGATACATAGCCACGGCAAATTCATCTCTTGTCAAATGGCCTTGGGAGTTGATATCAGCCAAATCCCAAATCTGTGCCAACGCCTCCTCTGGCAATTTAGAGTTGCTGAAAAATGGCACGGCTTCATCGCCAGTGATGAAACCGCGGTTCGTCTTGTCGATGGTGGCGTATATGCTATCAAAGCGATTCTTGTCGGCAGGAGAGATAGCCCAAGTACCTGGCGAAGGAGGGACTTGACCAAACGCAGGCTTGCTCAGAGGGCTGGCCGTTCTTCCCAAATTGTGACCTGTGAATTGCCTCGGAATCGGAGGTACCGCAGGTGGTCCCCCGGTGACGCCAGATAGCTGTCGTAAAGGCGGGCGCCTCGCGGCAGCCTCTATAAGCCCAGCTGGGAGAACATTCGGTAGTGTACGCATAGCCCCTGACTTGGACGATGCCAACAGATGCATAGCAATGATGAACTCTGTGACGGTAAGAGCTCCGCGATGCTCAGTATCCGCAAGGTACCAAATTCTCCCAAGAACCTCATTCGGAAGCCCTGCCCGTTCGAATATTTGTTTGGCCTGTTCGCCACCTAATATGCCGTCCTGGGCGCCAGACTTCTCGAACAAAGCGGCATACTGCTGGACCTTGTCGGGAGTCAACGGAGGGACTCTTATGGGGTTTCCACTCGTCTGCGGTTGTATTGGTCCAGGAGGTGGTCCTTGGGGAGGCGGCGGTACGGCGCCGCCGCCGGGCATGCCGCCATCGAATTTAGGGATCGGTCCTGGTCGGAATGCGAGCTCTGCTGTCGGGTCTCTTCCTGCCTGTGCATGACCGATCAATCTCAAGACGATACTGAAGCCGGTAGGAGTGAGCAGTCCTCTATTTTCTTTGTCGGCGATGTTCCATATCTGTGTAAACAGCAGTAAGATTAGCCGTCCAACAGGTGACATCGCCATCCCTCAATGGAACGACGGGATCTCTCGGATCATGAACTTACCACGCCCAGCACCTGTGGATCAAGCCTCGTCTTCTCGAAGAAAGTCACGGCTACCTCGCCGGTAACAACGCCAATGTTCTCAGAGTCCGCCTCGCGGAACAGCTGCCCAAACACACGTACCTCCTCCGGTGTCAGATTCAAGTTCGGCGCACCTATCTATCATCAGCCTGCATCCAGTAGAACACACGTAATCGCCTTCGTAGTATCGATAACAAGTCGTGATGAAAGGACTTCACGATTGCGTCCCTGAAGGAGCATTCAAGGGTCTTACCAGAGTCGACATTGGTGTCCGCCATCGCGCTCGCCAGAGGAACTGATCCACCAGCGCACAGGGTCCCCTAACTATTGCTTTTCTTGAACGAGAAGCTGTAACTGCTCGTGCCAATGCTAGCTCGGGTTGGGGTTGATTCCGGAAGGCTAGAAAACAAAGAGGGGTTTGGATTGTGTTTGATGGGGGGAGCTGCAACCACGTCGCCAACGGTGGTTGCGGTAGATTGTCAAGCGGCAACCGCGGCAATTGCCGCCGCGTCATTCATCACCCAATCTGGGGTAATTGGTATCGCCCAATTTAAATTGCATTGCCGTCAAATACGAGACTGTCTCACATGATCTAGATTTCTACATTTTAGCTGCATTTGGGAAATTGTCACAGCGTGCGACATCCAGGCTGTCGGTTTTGTTATTTACGGAATTGTTCTTCAGCCATTCTGGTACACTACATCTACACGGTATCACGTCACCATGGGTACAAAGTGGGAGCTACATTGGTGTGTTCGAAAGCAATTGAGTATCATTCATTCTGTTGAGAAAAGGAAGGCGCTTCGCTATTTAGCAAAGACCGCCGAGCAAACATTCTAGACACCAAACTGACCATGAATAAAAAGCCGTAAAACGCTCCCTAAAGAACATCGTCCAGCTCCATTCCCACAGCCAAAGTGTACTCCATAGATTATAACCTGCACAAAACAATTATTCTTGCCAGAGAGCATCTAGTACTCGGCCTCGATCTCCTCACCCTCGAGGGAGTCGGCAGCAACCTCCTCGTAATCGCGCTCGAGAGCAGCCAAGTCCTCACGGGCCTCAGAGAACTCACCCTCCTCCATACCCTCACCAACGTACCAGTGGACGAAGGCACGCTTGGAGTACATGAGATCGAACTTGTGGGAGAGAGCGGACCAGGCCTCGGCGATGGCGGTGGTGTTGGACAACATGCAGACGGCACGGTTGACCTTGGCGAGGTCACCGTTGGGGACCATCTGGGGTGGCTGGTAGCAGATACCAAGCTTGAAACCAGTTGGGCACCAGTCGACGAACTGGATGGTGCGCTTGGTCTTGAGGGTGGCAACAGCGCTGTGGGCGTCCTTGGGGACAACGTCACCACGGTACAGGAGGCAGGTGGCCATGTACTTTCCGTTGCGGGGGTCGCACTTGACCATCTGGTTGTGGGGCTCGAAGCAGGACATGGAGATCTCCTGGACGGAGTTGGCCTCGTGGGATGCCTTGGCTGCGGAGACAACTGGGGCGTAGGCGACGAGAGGGAAATGGATACGGGGGTATGGCACCAAGTTGGTCTGGAACTCGTTGAGATCGACGTTGAGGGAGCCGTCGAAGCGGAGGGAGGCGGTGATGGAGGAGACGACCTGGGCGATCAGGCGGTTCAGGTTCTCGTAGTTGGGTCTCTCGAGTCCGAGGTTACGTCTGCAGATGTCGTAGATGGCCTCGTTATCGACCATGAAGGAGCAGTCAGAGTGCTCAAGGGTGGTGTGGGTGGTGAGGATGGAGTTGTATGGCTCGACGACCGAGGTGGCGGTCTGTGGGGCTGGGTAGACGCAGAACTCGAGCTTGCACTTCTTGCCGTAGTCGACGGAGAGACGCTCCATGAGGAGGGCTCCGAAACCAGATCCGGTTCCACCACCGAAGGAGTGGAAGACGAGGAAACCCTGGAGACCAGAGCAGTTGTCGGCAACGCGGCGGACGGTGTCGAGGACCTGGTCGATCAGCTCCTTTCCGACGGTGTAGTGACCACGAGCGTAGTTGTTGGACGCATCCTCCTTTCCGGTAATCATGTGCTCCGGGTGGAAAAGGCTGCGGTAGGTACCGGTGCGGACCTCATCGACCACGTTGGGCTCGAGATCGCAGTAGATGGTGCGGGGAACGTACTTGCCCTGGCCTATAAAGATATCGTGTCAGTTCACAGTTCGTTATCGATGAAGTTGTCGTGGATCGAAGGTGAATATTTACCAGTCTCGGAGAAGAAGGTGCTGAACCCCTGATCAGGCTCGGCGGCCTTGCGCTCTTCGGTCAAGTATCCATCTGGCTGTAGAAGTATCACGCGTCAGTAGGTGAGTCAAGTAAAGGGGTGTTCTGTTTCCGGAGTCTCGGAAGGTTAGGGGTCGGTAACATACCTGGATACCGTGCTCAAGGCAGTAAAGCTACACATTTGGCGTCAGTATTCAATGTCCATCCGAGTGGGATCATATCTCAAGCTTTGAGTTCAAGGTAAAGCTCACCTCCCAGCACGAGTTAGCAATCTGGCAACCAGCCTGGCCGACTGTAGAAAAATGTTGTCAGCAAGGATATATTTTGAGGCCTTATGTTGACCCTATCAGGAGCGGTGAACGTCGCGTCAGGGGCTAACGAACCGTTGATGCTGATGATTTCTCTCATTTTGAAAGAGGTTACGAGCGTAGCAAGTGTATGTGTAGATGCGACGGAGTGAAGGAATTCGAGGATGTAACTCTCGAAAAGATGGCAGCGGTGCTGGTCTGTTGAGGTATGGGAAGAGCAGAAGCGTTGGTGGGGAAGAAGGCACCGTGCAGGAGGAGGAGTTGTTGTCGCTTCAGCACTTTGTGGGTTTGTTTATTAATTGGGATAGCGCGCAAAACAGGCAGGGGTCCCACGGCTAGCGCGTCTTGCGGTCAGGGAACCTCGCGACTTTTGGTGAGGAGCTATCATATTTCGGGACGTCAGAGCTTCATGAGCAGGGTCCATGGTCATACAGCTATACAAATATATGTCAAGATGAAGCTCTGCAGTATTGTTTCTGTGTTATTGGCAGTTTGTACGCAGACGGCCATTGCAAACGTGGAAAAGACGATATTCATAGCTCCTAGTGCTCTTACGATTCCTCTAGACCACCCCACCTTCGAGAATCTCCATCTCCAGACTCTATCTCCAGAGAACTCGACAATTCGGACGCAGCTGCACTCCGAGTTCCCTTCCGATACTTTTCCTCGTGGTCCAGCGTCATGGTTCATCCTCAGCGACTTGACCGAGGGGCAGAGGTACGAGGTTCGCATCTGTTGGCCAGCCACAGTACGTAACCAGCTCTCCTCTCCCGGCCACTGCTTCAGCTAACAGCGACATTCTAGAAACCGACGTCTTTCCATCTCGAAACATACGAAGTAGCTGATGTCTTCAGAAACCCGAGCTTGATCATGTCTCTGGCGGAGTACTCGGAGACGCAGCCGGAGTCACCTGGGGATTCGTTGAAGTCCGCCATTCGACCAGCGACGGGAATGACCGACCAGTCGTTGCTGCTGTTGAGCATCTCTGCTGCGGCAGACTATTATACCACAGATGTATACCTGATGAAAAACCCTTCGCCGGTATTTGTCGACATCATCCTGGACCCGTTCATACTCAATGTGTTCCCGAGGTCGCTTGTTCCGACGGCAGGATACATCACCATTGTTGCCATTGGAAGCTTCTTCGTGGCGAGGTTCATGAGCAGGTTTTTAAGGAGGGTTGCGAAGACGGATGTTCAGAAGAAAGATAAATAAGCTATTTAAATGCACTGTCTATGAAAATACAAGACTGGGGAGAGAGGATACCATAAGGCAGAAGAGAGCTTCAAGGGATACGTCAGTCGCTCATTTTCCGAGGGATAATCAAAGGCAATCGAGTTCCGGTCTTCATATCAGTTTAATGATGCGAGCCTGTCCATACTCAGCTATCTATACAATTTGGAGGAGGATATCTTGAGAGCTTCAGCAGCAACCAAGAACATCACACCCGGCTTCGATACCAGCCAACTAGCTCCCAACCAGCACGCACAGCTCCAGAACGACTCCCATTCTCATCCAGCTTCAATCACTCATCTCATCGGCACTACCAACTGCCATCAGTCTGCTGAACTTAGCCTATATCTGAGAAGAAAAGGCATTGTGCCGACCCGACATAACGAGTTTCACCACGTCTCACCCCCACCACGAAACCACGACCCCCGATCGACTTATACCCAAGGATTTGCAAGTATAGAGGATTACTCGTCATCACAGATTCTCTAGTTCCAGAAATTCATATATCAACAAAAATATATAGTTGTTAAAACAACATCCAGATATACAATTCTCAATACTGTATCTTCCTCTCCCTCAAATCGCTCAAAAATAGATCCACAAGAACCTCCCCATGCTATGTAAACCCCCTTCCCTCCCTCCATGTATAAAAAAAAAGCGCCCCAGGTATATGAATCCTACAAAATTCTTATATAACCACCCATAAAAAGTCCCCCCCCTCACGCCGTTTCGCGCCGTTGTTCGTACATGCATCTGTCTCTCCCGTTTCGTATAGTATTCACACACCGCGGGATATCGTCGTCGTCGCTTTCCCCTCCGCGTTCGCTCTGTGTGTCTGTGCCGCCCTCGCGGGGTATCAAAAAAAACCACCACCTCTCCCTCCCCCTCCTCCCCCCAAACCATCTACACCCCCCCAACCCCCCTCATCTCGACCTTCCCCCCTCCTCCTCTCCTCAACCCCCCCTTAAAAATCTCCATCCCCACCACCACCGTGGATATAACCCATAACACGAAACCGAAACTCGCGGCCCCTACATCGGCGCGAGCGGCGTTGCAGACGGAACCGCGGCAGAAGAGGAGTTTGGAGAGGAAGACGGCGAGGGCGATGAAGGCGGAGAGGTGGAAGATTGTTGTTAGGGATTCGAGGGCGAAGGAGGCGTAGGGGTGTGAGCCTGGGAAACGCACACGTTTGTTAGCCTTCTTTCATCTTTGAGCTTCGGGCTGGAGGGAAAAGGGGAGGAGGAGGGGAGGGGAGGGGGAATTGGGCTTATTGGGAAAAAGGACATACCTCTAGGCCACCTCCTCGGCACAACCTCCAAATAGAAAATACTCAATAAACTCCACACCCCCGTAAAGATGAGGAAGTTAAACTGCGACGGCGATGCGGTCAGGGTATCTGCGTCATACCAATGCGCCACTATCTCCTCGTTAGCCTCTTGCCCATCTCCTCGTCTATATCACACCACTACCACCACCACCACCACCAGCGCCGCCGCCGCCAGATCAGACCACGCGCTGGTGCTGGCGCTGGAATGTGGTCGTGGTTTGCGCCAAACTAGCACCCGCCCGCCGGCGCCAAACTCAGGGTCGCTGGCACCGCGCGCAAAAGGGGGAGGGGGGCATACCATAAGAACTCAGCACCAGCACAATACTCGCCGTCACACCCTGGAGTATGCGCAAGGGGAAAAGGAACGCAGGCGCCATCGTCGTCGATTGTCGTGTTTATCGGACAGCGGCGGTGGTCGTTGGCGGAAGATGAGGGTGGTGGTGTTGGTGAACGTGGTTTTTTTTTGGCTCGGCGGGTAGGATCAATCAATGGGTAAGGAGGCGGGTGGAGAGAGGCACCGCGGGTATTGTGGGTACCTGGGGAGGTTTACTGGGGTGGGTGGTGGGCGTGCGTGCGGTTGGCGGTTGGGGCGGGATTGGTGGGCGCGAATGGGCGGTATGGTAATGGGGTAGGGAGTGGATATGAGGATTGAGGAGAGAGGTTGGAGAGTTGGTGAGTGAGTGGACGCTGGTTGTTGTGGTGAAGAAAGTCGCAGACCCTCAATTCATTCGTTTTTGGTATTAGTGATGCTAAATGCGGTTGCGGAGACGTGGTGCTGTTGGCAGCGGCGGCGGAGATGAGGGTCTGAGTCGTGGGGAGGCGGGATACATTGATCTCGGTTTCTATCGATTTTAAGATCTGGAGGGGTGGGAAGAGGAAGGTTGTTATGTGGTGGTTATTATGGTAATATGATGTTGCTATTATGGGAATATATTTAATAGCTATATTATTATTATTATCTTGCTTTGATCTGGTTGTCGCAGGTTGCAACGGTGTTGAAACTTGATCTCGCCAGAGTCTGGATCGGGATGTTTTTTTTGGCAGTACGGGGATTGTGTGGGCTGGGGGTTGGTTGGTGTGTCCTGTCTTGGATGCGCCGAAGACGGTGTGTGGTTGGTGTGGTGTGCATGGGGCGGCGGGTGAGTTTGTTGGTGCTGGTGTGGTCGGTGTCAGGGGCCGGTTTGATCCAGGGCGAAACTGATGGGATTATGCTGTTGGTGGAGGGAGAGGGATTGCTCGTGGACTTGGATTGGATCATCGCGGATTACCAGTTGGTCTTCATCTTCTATTATAGGAATCGATTCTGATATTCCAATTGAGATTCTCTATACTCTGAGAGTCGTAGAAGAACACCTCTCACTCTGAATTAACACATGTCCCCTCCCTCCACTCTAACACCACCAACAAAACCCGGAGATGACTTCTCACCTCTTGGCTCCTTGGCCGCAATCCCACCTTCCCACTTCAAAAAAAGCTTTACAAAGCCATGTGTCCACAACAAATCTCACTCCTCAAAGCAACTTACAGTAGATTACTACTTTAGCATAAAATCCCCTCTCCCCTCTGCAACACTTGGCACACCACCCTCCTCGCTGCCGCCCGGCGTACACACACACGGTATAGCATGTCACCCCCTCTCATTCCGGCGAGGGTGTCTCAAGTCCCCCGCGCATGAAGAGCGCGAAACCAGCCACGCCACCAGCCGCCCGCCATTAATCGTCGGTGTATCCAGTCCACCGCGCGGTGTGCTGGATTGACACACATAACACGGCGACAACGTACGGCGACGTACGAGTGGTGGCGTGGCGGTTTAACAGCTCAGAGCAGAGGCGTCGTGGAGGTGGTGATGGTGGGATAAGTAACACTATAGGTTCTGGAGCATGTTCTAGGGTGCTTGGCGGGGTGGTGCATTTTCACTCTTGGTTACGATGGCCTGGTGGTATTTCCAAACATTAGGCTTGTGGTAAGTTTGAATGATATCCTGCGATTTATTTATACAATTCCGTAAACATCTCTCGGCGGCCAAACTGTAGGATTTTTCTAGAGATATTTCCCCCCCATTATATTGAGGCATTTAAACTTTCTTCAATATAAATCGCCCGGCTAGATTCCCCGCGCAAAAGTGTCATCGCAATTACCACGCGCCTTTCACCTCCACCCTCCGCCCATACAAACCTAAACCTCCATCCCAACCCATCCATAACACATCATTCCGAAAAAGGAAAGAATTAGAATTTAATAAACTAAGGTCAATATATTGGGTAAGTGGCACAGAGGAAGGTAGTGCAGCGTGGGGGGAGGGGGAAGATCTGCACCAGGCTGGCTATTTGGGTATAGGAACCACGTGATGATAACTACTGCCCCTCCAAAAAATTGATTTGAAGTCACGTGGAGATGGGTGGGAATTGTGACGTCTATACTTTAATTGAGGGATGTTGAGAAGAGTGTTTGTGCGGATAGAGCGAGTTTATACGGTATATAGATATAGAAACCCCAAATCACCTCAATATCAAACATATACCACCATACTCTTAGTCCAACCCATCTTCCCCTCCAACCACCCCCCCCCAATCCCAAAACCACACAAGATCATCCATCACGTCACCAACCAATCGAGCAAAAACATGAGGAACAAAGCCCTCCCTCCCAAAAAAGCAAAACCCGAGAACGGGATAGAGAGAAAAAAAAAGGCGCCCACCCGTCCCCTGAATGGCGACACTAGAGCTAGACCCCCCCAACTCGGTTTTCTGTTGGGTGGCCTGGAGGTGGTGACCCTTATTGCGTGATCGAGGGGAGCATCCGCGTCAAGCTCTTAGTTACCCCGCCGACATCGCCTTTTATCCCCCTTCCCTTCCCGCTTGAGATCATAAACCCCCCTTCCCTGCCCTACAAAAATCTGCAAGAATACGATATTGTCAAGTATACTATACCGAGAGTATATTACATCTTTTTATATACCCTTTTTACTACGAGAAGGAATAGACAGCAATCATGGCAGAGGGACTCAGCAAGAACTTCGAGACGTTGCAGTTACATGCGGGGTAAGTCCCCTTATCGTCGATGGGCGATTAATGAACCACCCTGCCCTCCCCTCCCCCTTGAGCAAAAAAATTCAGACAGGCAGGGACTTGAAGATGCTGACTTGAATCCCTTTTAGCCAGGAGCCAGACCCAACGACGAATGCGCGCGCGGTACCAATTTATGCGACTACGGTAAGAAGATACATACCTGGGATCCGGGGGACGGACGGGGACCTGAGAGGAGTGATAAAGTGCTGACAGACGGGTCGTACAGAGCTTTACCTTCAATGACTCGGCCCACGGCGCGAGGCTGTTTGGCCTGAAGGAGTTTGGAAACATTTACAGCCGTATCGGTAACGTAAGTCGCTGTCCTACCTTGTTAGCCGTCACCATTTCTGGCTTCCGGCTTCTAGCTTTGGCGTTTTCACCCCTCCAACGAGCCCACGCTAACCTCCCCCCAGCCAACCGTCGATGTCTTCGAGAAGCGCATCGCCGCCCTCGAAGGCGGCGTCGCAGCCGTCGCCTCCTCCTCCGGCGCCGCCGCGCAATTCATGGCCTTCGCCGCCCTCGCCAAGTCCGGGGATAACATCGTATCCACCTCCGCCCTCTACGGCGGAACCTACAACCAACTCAAGGTCCTCCTCCCCCGCCTGGGCATAACCACAAAATTCGTGGCCGGCAACGACCCCGCCGATTTTGCCGCTGCTATTGATGACAAGACAAAAGCTGTCTTCATCGAGAGCATCGGGAACCCAAAGTACAGCGTCCCCGACTTCGAGGCCCTGGCTAAGGTAGCACATGACGCGGGCATCCCGTTGGTGGTTGATAACACCTTCGGCGCCGGCGGCTACTTCTGCCGCCCCATCGACCACGGCGCCGACATCGTCGTCCACAGCGCCACGAAATGGATCGGCGGCCACGGCACCACCATCGGCGGCGTGATCGTCGACAGCGGAAAATTCGACTGGGGCAAGGCCGCCGCCAAGTTCCCTGAGATGGTTGAGCCGGCACCGGGATTCCACGGACTCAAGTTCTGGGAGACGTTTGGACCGATCACTTTTGCGATCCGCACGCGCGTCGATGTGCTGCGTGATGTGGGAGCTTGTCTTAACCCGTTTGCGGCGTTTCAGCTCATTCAGGGTGTTGAGACGCTCTCCCTCCGCGCTGAGAGGCACGGCCAGAACGCCTTAGCGCTCGCGAGGTGGTTGGAGAAGAATGCGCATGTGAGCTGGGTCTCCTACCCGGGACTGGAGAGCCACCCCACGCACGAGAACGCGAAGAAGTACCTCACTCGCGGCTTTGGCGGTGTGCTAAGCTTCGGCGTCAAGGGTGGTGGTGCGGCGGGAAGCCAGGTGGTGGATGGATTCAAGTTGATTTCCAACTTGGCGAATGTGGGAGACTCGAAGACGTTGGCGATTCATCCGTGGTCGACTACGCATGAGCAGTTGAGTGATGAGGAGAAGATCGCTTCGGGGGCGACGGAGGATTTGATCCGCATCTCGGTGGGGACGGAGCATATTGATGATATTATTGGGGATTTTGAGCAGTCGTTTGCTAAGGCTGCGGAGGCGAAGACCGAGGGGGGGAAGGAGGAGAATAAGGATGTTGCTGCTGAGGGAGCGGAGAAGGCGGAGGTTGTGGTTGCTGTTTGAGCGGGGTCGCCATCGTCTGATGAAATAGATGCGACGCGATAGCGAATGAATGATTTATGGTCCAAGATTGAGGTTTGGATGTATCAGTTGTCGCTTCAACCGTGCTCAGCCTGGTAACAGGTAATCTGAGAAAGAGTATGCGCCGTCAACGCGAGAATCAGAGTCGTGCCTGCCTTCCGCGCTGTCCATGGTACTTACCTACGCCAACGCCCTCATCACCATCCTATCCATCACCAACACGTAAACCTGTATTCCCAGCTACGAACCATCACACTATCGCATCACATCCCATAAATACACATATCCCTCCCTTACATCCCCAACCCGACCGCACCCCACCAAGCACACCACGTGCACCAAACCCATCGCGCACACCTTACAAGAACGTGTCTCTCACCTGCCGTGGAACACCGCACCCACCAGCCAGCCGCACCCACCCCCTTACATCCCAGTATGCATGCACAGTCCAGCACAGTTCTCGCGTACGCACCGTACAGCGCACTCACTCACCCGCCAAGGCCCGGCACCTCCGAACCCCGAAAAACTCCATGTTGGGGAAACGCGGGGCAAGGTGGTGCGGAGGAGTGTATCGAGGCTCGAAATAAGAGGCTGTGGGCTTGGGTGTGGGGCGTTGTGGGAGAGGGGATGGGAAGAGGCGGGTGAGAATTGTAGATGTAAGCTTGTTGGTATGTTACTGTATGAGGAGGTGGTGGTGGTCCTGTCGTCGGAATAGTATAGGATGGGCTTACTGTACTGTACTGTACTATACTATAAGATTATGTTTTTCAGCCCTTAATATACAATATGTATATTGTATATTTGTCGCGTGGGTACAGTATCACAGTCTCACACGCAGTCCCTAGGATACTCCCTACTAGGATTTGTACTATACCGTACAAATCTCCAACACCCTCGCTTTCACATGAACGCCACGAGCTAACACCCTTCTCCGTCGCGTCCTTGTCCATTCGTACCGCACCCGTACAAAATCCGTGGGTGGTGGGGTTCATTATTAGGTGGAGAAACACCCTTCTAGTCCAATTAGCGCCGCCTAAATCCTCAGCAAATCGGCCGAGCCTCGGTCCCTGGATATTCGAAGTGGTAGGTGCGGCCGCACCCCCAAAGCAGCGGTGCGGAGAGGGCGAGAGAGGGTTTGTTAGAGGATCAGAAGCCAACGGGGAGGGACGCTTCGACTTCTTCCTTATACTATCCTATCTCCTCTTTGCACATATCCCTCCTCTTCCTCCTCATCCGTTTTTGAGAATCTACGCTCTCTCTCTCTATTCTCGATTCTCGATTTTCTCTCTTTTCGTGTTTCTTCCTTTGTCGAAGCCTTGTCTCACTTTTTGGCAATTTGTACATTGCGAGTCCCTGCGATACACTTAGCCTTTGTAAGTTGATCCGCCGTCCCCGGAATTGGAGAAAAAGGAAGAAAGAATGAAAGAAGCCATGAAGAATGGCGACGACCCTCCTCGACCTTTTCTTCACAAACCAACAACAAACAAAAACACCCCCCAGCTAACCTCGTCGCACCTCACAGACTCCCCAACTAAACCGCCACAATGCCATCCGCCTTCGTCCTCACCAAAGACCAGGATGCAAACTACAAGCAGCTGGCCGCCCCCCCGCCAGGCCTGAAACCCTACTCCGTCGCCATTCCCGGCACAGCCGTCGAAGGCCGCAGCGCCGTATACCGCCACTGGCGCTTCCAGACCGGCCCCCTCTTCTCGACCATCGACCCCTCGCTCCGCACCGCGCACGACGTCTTCGAGGCCTCAGCCAAGAAGTACGCCAGCCGCCGCTGTCTGGGGCAGCGCGGCTACGACGCCGCCAAGAAGACGTGGGGCAAGTATACGTGGGAGACGTATGCGCAGGTTGCCGAGAGGCGACGCAACTTCGGTGCTGGAGTTGTGGAGCTGCATAAGGGTGTGGGGGTTACGGGGGAGAAGTATGGTGTTGGGCTGTGGTGCCAGAATAGGCCGGAGTGGCAGATTGCGGATCTGGGGTGCATGTCGCAGTCCCTCTTCACTGTGTCCATCTACGATACCCTCGGACCGGAGACGACGGAGTATATCATCAACCATGCCGGTCTGGCGTGTGTGGTTACCAGCTTGCCGCATATCCCGCTGCTGCTGAAGCTCGCGCCGAGAGTGCCGTCCATGAAGCTGATTATCTGCCTGGACCCGCTCACGGGTGCCGATAAGCCCGGTAACTCCATGGGCGAGCTGCTCAACGCCCTCGGGAAGGAGGTCGGTGTTGCTATCCACTACATCGGCGATGTTGAGGAGTTGGGTGCTAAGTCATCTATCCCGATGAACCCACCCCAGCCTGAGGATATCATCACCATCAACTACACTTCGGGAACCACCGGCAACCCCAAGGGTGTCGTCCTCACCCAGGCCAACGCCCTGGCCGCCGTCTCGACCGGCAGATTCGTGTCCCACGGCACCCCCAAGGACGTCGTCATGTCCTACCTCCCGCTCGCGCACATCTACGAGCGCGTCACCGAAGGCGGTGCCCTGCTCTGCGGCTCCTCCATTGGCTACTTCCGCGGCGACATCATCGGCCTGGTCGACGACATGAAAGAGCTCAAGCCCACCGGCTTCGTCTCCGTGCCGCGCCTGTACAACCGCTTCGGCGGTGCTATCCGCTCGCAGGCTCTCGAGGCTGAGGGTCTCAAGGGCGTCATAGGTCGCCACGTCGTTAACACTAAGCTGGCGAACCTGCGCAAGCCTGAGGGCGAGGCTACCGTCTACCACGCCGTCTACGATCGCCTCTACACCCCCAAGCTGCGCTCGGCTTTCGGTCTCCAGAACTCCGGCCGCATGGTCTCCGGCTCCGCGCCTATCGACCCCCAGCTCCACACGCTGCTGCGCGCGGCGTTCGGAAACTCAATTAAGCAGGGTTACGGCATGACTGAGACCTACGCCATCGGCTCGTGCCAAGAGGACTCCGACACCTCCACTGGCAACTCCGGCGGTGTCCTCCCCTCCGTCGAAGTCTGCCTCTCCTCCGTCCCCGACATGGAGTACCTCGTGACCGACAAGCCCAACCCCCGCGGCGAGCTCCTCGTCAAGACCACCGCCCTCTTCCGCGAGTACTACCGCGACCCCGCCGAGACAGCCAAAGCCATGACGTCCGACGGCTGGTTCAAGACCGGCGACATCGCCGAGATCGACAGCCGTGGCCGCATCAAGATCGTCGACCGCGTCAAGAACCTCCTCAAGCTCGCGCAGGGCGAGTACGTCTCCCCCGAGCGCCTCGAGAATGTGTATCTCGCCAACATGACGCTGGCCAACATCGCGTTCGTGCACGGCGACAGCACGCAGGCGTTCTTGGTGTCGGTGTTTAGCGTGGATCCAGTGGCGTTCGCGCCGTTCGCGAGCGCGATTATGAAGAAGACCATTGATCCCCTGGATGCGGCGGCGGTGAAGGAGGCGTGTGGGGATCAGAGGGTTAATAAGGCGTTTTTGGCGGAGCTGGAGAGGATTGGGAAGAAGGCTAAGTTTAATAACTGGGAGAGGGTTAGGAAGGTGCATTTGGCGCTTGAGCCGTTCTCGATTGATAATGAGACTTTGACGCCTACGTGAGTTTTATCCCCCAACTTTCCCCGCTTTCCCACCACCCCCATCATCAGCAGAGGATTGTGCTGTGAGGCAGTGTGCTGACTTTTTTTGGATGCAGTCTTAAGATGAAGAGACCGAAGGCTGTCAAGATGTTCAGGGATGAGCTGGACAGGATGTACGCCGAGGCGCTGGAGGAGGAGAAGACCAAGAGCAAGCCGAGACTGTAGAGCAGTAGCTCGTGTGAAGGTTCTTCGGAAGGAGGGAGGGGTTGCTGTAAATTGGAATGGTGCCGGTACATACATTGCTTGTTGGCGCGTGCTGGCGATCATATTGCATAGAGAGTTGCTGTACATGATGCTATTTTGTTAGATTAGAGAGCTTCTGCTATATATTGGAGAGAAGATGAGGTATACTCTGGACTTTTGGGTTTGGGGGGATTACAGGGAGGTTGTGTGTAACGGTCGGAAGGGATTTGGGGTGTGTGTTGCAATTACATGTGAGACCAAAGTGTCGTGTCGCACACCAAGTTGTCTCAGTGCAGCGGCAGCAATGGCTGTATTATATTTCGAAGGGTCACATTCTGCCTCATAGACAGGGGATCTATAGACAGCCCTAACAATTGACTTGATTCTATCCTACTTATTACCTACAAAGGGATATGAAGTTGGCCTTTCTCCACCATCAAGGTAGATCTTTGGTAGCCTTACCCTCAGCCTTGCTCATATACGCGGAACATCATTGAACCGACATCTCTTTATACCCTCCACCGCGACCGCGACCGTCAAGGCCGCGCCCCATTCACACACCAGCCTCACAAACAAAGCACCACATCTCAAAGGCAATGAGCCTGCCACCTTGCTGCTCTTCTTTGCAAACAAACACCCATACCACTCC
Organism: Pseudogymnoascus sp. 05NY08; assembly: GCA_001662605.1. Classification (NCBI taxonomy): domain Eukaryota; kingdom Fungi; phylum Ascomycota; class Leotiomycetes; order Thelebolales; family Thelebolaceae; genus Pseudogymnoascus; species Pseudogymnoascus sp. 05NY08. The sequence goes on from KV458935.1 coordinate 39,427, forward strand.
TCACTTCCACCGCAACATCCATGCTATGACCCGCCCCAGTACTCGCATAGCAGCAGAAGCAGATCGTCACAGCGCGATCTAGTTGTCCAAGAAGGTACGACGAGGAAATTCACGCGACACCCCACTTCCCCTCCCCTCATCTCACTTTGATTTCACCCCCTCCCCCATACTGAATCCAAAGAGAATCCAGGGAGATAAAGTGAACAAGCGCTAACTTCTCCTCTCCCCCCCCACAGATCCAAAAATGGCGCACACCCACTTCGTCGACCTGACCCTCGACAGCGACGACGAGTTGCCCGCCACAACTTCGACACAGATAAGAGCTCCCAATACCTCCGGCCCCGATTTCACTCATACAACAACCCTACCATACCACTCCCCCTCGCCGCATAAACCGCAGAATGGCTTCATAGGTCAATCACACAATGGCCTCATACTGCCTGGGGCGTTGCCGGCGCCAATCGATATCCCGGGCGCGCTGCCGATGCCGAAGTTACATACGCCTGTGGTTAAGGGGAGGAAAACACATTTGAGAGAGTTGAGCTTGTCGCCGAATGCGGCGAGGGAGGTGGGGGGGTCGGTGAAGAGGAGGAAGATCGCTGCGGGGCGCACGCTTTCGAGTCCGAGTACAGAGAGGGCGGAAACGCGCATACTGCCGCCAGGGGCATTACAAAGGGGGGGGGGAAGAAGCAGACCGCCTCCTCCGCCGCCGTCTACAGCGAGAGAGGGTCAGGGGAATGTGTACGAAATGTTGCAGACACAGGCGAGGCCAGTGGTGATATCTTATTCGAATTCGGAGCCGCAACTGCCGGGGGTTCTGAGTGCCGGACGGGCACAACCAGGCCTCAGACCCGGGTCAAGGTTAAGCGCAGGGACACAACGGGATGCGGCCCCAGGGATGTCCAATCCAGGGCCTGCGCCTCAAGGATTGAAGAATGTGTCGCAGCATATGATTTTCCCCGAGATACGCTTGTGTCTTGAGAGAATGGGGGAAGGCCTCGACGAGGCCACCAAGAAGGATATTGGGCGCCAAGTTGCTAAGAATCTCTGTGATGACATTCATCTACAAACGCATCTGGTGTCGAATAATGGTGTATTATCCGAGACGATGAGGAAGAGGCTCGTTGATAAGTGCGCTTTGCTGGTTGAGATTCACGTGTACAAACTGGGAAAGGGCCAGAAAAACAAGCTGCAGTCACCTCCTCCAGTGGCTCGAAGGCAAACTGCCCGTCGGCAGACAAAACAAGCTGGACCGCCTGAGCCTATCTTGATTTCGGGCAGCTCGAGTGAGTCAGAGAAGGATGATTTCAAGGATGCCGTTGAAAGGCTTGGGGCGGGGGAAATTACTGGGCAGAAGCGCGACTCTTCGTCACCAAGCACGTCTTACACTGTTGAGTCTCCTGCAAAAGAAGCTGCGTCGGACCCAATACCCCAGCAGAGCCACCAGAAAAAGGCTTATCGGCAGGGGACTCTTAATTTCGCTTCACGCTCACCTGCTGCTCAAAAACCTGCAAACGCTCGCTCTCCTGGAAAGCGAACGGGAGGCAATCGCATCCAAAAACAAAAACAAGCACGGGCACTTCGCTCGGACACACGGGAAGCTGCGGCGAAGCAATCTCTCCTTCGGGAGGTTGAAACATTGCGATTAGCTGCCAATGCAATCACAAGGCCGTATATCAGTCTATCGGCGCGGAAAGATATCGCCAGGGGTCTGTCGGAACAACTCTTGACTCCATCGGAGAAGAACATGCTTCACAATCATATCGTTCATGTGGACTTCACGAGGGAAGAGGTTCAGTATGTGCGCAATGTTATGGATGTGTGGCACAGAGACCATGTTGAATCAAAGCCTCCGGGGCAACGGCTCAGGATTATCAATGGGAGCGTGAAGATCTATCCGAGCCTGCTTCAGATGATAGTGAAGTCTCAACAAGAGTCTTTGGGAACGGATGAGGGCTCACGGCTTATTAAGCAACGCAGTGAAGATAGCCTGAAGAACTTCCTCGATGATTTTGGCAAGGATATTTGGCAAGGCTATATGTCAACTGGGTCGAAGTTCGCAGCCGGAGCAAATTCTGTGTTGCGCGTCGCACCGAAATCCAGAGAATTGGGCACCGGCATGAGCACAAGAAGCAACAACCATGCCTCGATATCAGCCATCCTGCGTGAGCGAGAGCTGTCTCGTGGGACCTTCGGACGGGCCCGTACGTCGACAAAAGCTTGCATTCTCACATCTATGGATGATGCCATTGTGCGGGAGATTGAGTTTACTGGTTGTTCTGGAGATATTGCTACGATTACTTGGCTGCCTGGTGACAAGTTTGTGTGCGGCGCAATTACACATTCTGATGAATCGAATCAGCAATACAATAAGCCTGGCAATTTGGCTCTGGGATCAGTCCAGAAGAGCTCTCTGAGGTCGGTCTCTGGGCATCGGATCATACGTCCCATCGTTGAGAAGGGTAGCAATGCCTTGGAATCGATGAGAGAAACGCAGGACCCTTACCTGTACTGTTCCGTGACAGCTACAGCGTTCCATGAAGGATCTCAGAAGGCGCTGACTGGGAGCTTCGACAAAACCGTCAAGGTCTGGGATATCAACTCTGACGGATCAGGGATGACCCTGTGTGGAACATGGCACCATGGCGGTGTTATAAACTTTGTGGTCACTTCACCACATCACAGCAAAATCGCCACCGCTGCCGATGTTTTCAGAGATGCCATCCGGGTTTACGACTTGAACGAGGACGATGTCTCCAATTCCCCCTTCGTGTCGTATTCCGGATCCCGCGCCGATGAGCAGTCAGCTGAGCAGCTCCAAAGCCGCCAGAGCTGGGTATACTACCCGTCAACGCTGCAGTGGGGCAAGGCGCCATCCGTGGCCCATCTTCTTCTCACAGGATACTCACCGCGCTCGTTCGATGTCCATGACGAAGTTCCAAAACTCGTTGAAGATACAGGCGAGCTCTGCCTCTGGGACACAGCCAAGGGGACACGAGTTCTCATCACCTCGGCGCGCACTCAGAATGTCTTTGAAGTCGTCTGGCACCCAACGCTTCCTGTTTTCGTGGCCGCGACGTCGGCGACGGGGGAGCATGAGGATGGGGTGCGGACGCAGCTGCGGATTTTCTGCGAGACGGAGATTGGAACCTTCAGCCACACTAAGACGTTCGATTGCCATGCGGTTGACATCAATGAGATCACCTTAATGTCGAATAGCCCATTACATTGCTATCTCACTGCCAGCTGCACAGATGGAAATACTTATGTCTGGGACAGTGCTCAAGAGGAGAAACCTATTCATGTCCTTGGCCATGGCAAGTCTATTGATGATCAATCCCAAGACGACGGTGAGACCAAAGATAACGACCACGAGCGAGTTGACAGTGGTGTGAAATTCGCAGCCTGGGGACGGACACCCGACCGCTTCTACACCGGCTCCTCAGACGGCGTGGTCAAAGCATGGAATGTGCGCGCTCCCACCGCTGAAGTGCATGTCGCAGATGTCATCACGTTGTCCGGCGGCATCTCAGCCGGGGTCTTCTCGAGCGATCATTCTCGTCTCCTGGTCGGTGATGCGACGGGGAAACTGAATGTCTTGAGATGCGGAGACCTGGGTGAGGATGAAGAGTTCCCCCCGAGGCGCCGGCAGCAGCCTATTATTCCGCACTATGAGGCGTTGAGGTCTGCGGACAATGGAGGTGGGGATCTTGTGGAGCCGAGCCCGGAGCCGACGGCGAGGGAAAAGGCTCAGAGATATGTGGATGCGGGGCAGGTCGTTATACATCCTGATCCGTATGTTGGCGCTGTGCAGGGAGCAAATTACATGGATACTGGGTTATTCTGCCGGCAACTTCACGAGCAAGGAGATCCACATTCTGAGCCGTTGGAGGAGGTTGTCAGGCAGCAGCAGAAGAGATATCGGCGGAAGCAGCTTGTCTTATCTACCACGCGAGATGTTTCACCTTGTCCCGAGCTTGAGCATCGGAAGAATTACGCGCTGGACCTGCATCCGGGGCAGTTGAGTCCACAGACAGCACTTGAGCTCGAGGCATCAAGGGTTGATTTCGCATTTGAGGATGAGAACGACTTTGACTATGAGCCTGACCTCGGTGTCGTTGAAGAGGCAGGTCAAGATGACGAAGATGCTGTCGTTATGCTAGAAGTTTCTCCACGTGGCGGGGAAGATGTATATCTCAGTAAGTCTCTGTCTCGTTTTTTATCTGTTTTGGCCTGCTTTTACCTGTTTTTTATGACAGCTGTAGGGGTGTGTATACATTGTAACTACTTAGCTACAGACGGAGAATGGTCCCGTTCATGGACTTGCGATCTGTAATTGCTTCCTGTTTGACGGTGTATGCTATGGTCTTGTTTACAGGCTGTAGTATGTATCATCTCATGAAGTAATTGTGGGTCTTACTCATGGTCTTGCAGTCTATGTTTGCTTGATGTTGCATAATATATGCTCTTGTAATGGAGGGCTTTCCATTTCTATTATGCTATGGAAATGAGGAATTACCCGTCCATTTAAGAGAGTAATTTGCTAACATTACATTTCTAATATAGGTGTAGATGAAAAAGCCGGATTCAAGCACCTTGAAAGCTTCATTAAAAATGAGTTACAGGCCTATAGAGCCCTACAGAAAGTGGAAGAGGCTATAAATGATGGGCAATGAGTATATAAGCAATGGGGGCCACTAAGAGAACCTATAATAGTCTTTGTAAAAATAAACAGCAATACATAAAGTGGCTAGAGGATATGGGGAGGAAAGGAGGTAATGAACAAGAGATAAAAAATATCCTCTCATTTTCTTGTTTTTTATAAATGAGAAACTAGAAAATAAAAGAATGCCCCTTTAATATATGGCTGTTTCTCATTTTTAAAATATTAAAAACTAGAAAATAAAAAATAAAAAAGGCCCCCTTTAAATATAGCTCATTATCTCCCTTTTTTTAAAAAAAAAAATGAAAGCCCTCTTTAAATATAGCTACTTACCCATTTGGATTCCCTACATTCCTTATTAAATTATAGTGAAGAAGCAAAGCGTGTTATCCCTCCTTTTCTGTTACTATCATTACCCTGCTAAGATTACCCACCCATAGCCCTGCATCAGCTCCATTACTAAAGAAGTTGAATCGTCACCGTAGAATCTAACAATGATCTTGTTCAGTGAAGGGATGAGCTTAAATTGCGCATCAATTTGCGACAATGCTTCTTTAATAAATTGCGGGTCATCATAGCTTTCCTGGGTCAAACCACCAGAATTTTCCTATGGACGGAAGTTTCCAGTGTCTTTACACTGGATCAGATGCGGCGCATGAACGACGACCTTTGTCAGCTCCTCCGGGGTTTTGCTCAGATCCATAGAGCACTGCGCTAGCCTCGTCGCGCACCTGGCGATTGGTGCACAGCAATGCTCGCCATTGAACTCGTATTTCTGGCCCAAAAGTCTCTACCAAGCTGGAGTCACCGTCTTGGAACAGATAGAGTGGATGAGCTACAAGGAGCACTCTTCTGAAAATATCATCGCGAACATTGCGAGGCAGGCTGAGTAGACTCATTGCGGTTGAGTTTGTTTGTTGTGAAAGTGCACTTCACGATCTCGGAGGTGGGTCTAGCTGTGCGGGTCGAGAATGAGAGTGATACACAAACGGACGATTCGACTGCCACATCTTAACTGAATATTGCAAACGGTAGCTGTGGTCGAGCCCCTAGTTGATCCAAGTGAATGTACAGGAGCTAGTTTGATCTACAAGCTATGTTAGACCCTTTTCGCGCAGGACGGATTATATTCAATTCACATAATGGTTATGGTGAGATAAATAGTTGCATGGCACTGAAAAGTTTCAGACCTCTAAAAATGTAGCAAATAGACAAAGTATCGAAGCATGAACGATAGACGACCAGCTTCTTCCTACGTGTTCTTTAAAGGGAAGACAAACAGAACGAAGGGCTCGAGAATGTTGGGGGGGTGTTAGTGCGGTTATAATTGTGGAGCATCATGAGTGGAGCCAATTAAGGTTTCGATCCATAGTGGGGTATTTCCATCGGGAGCTAGCCAACTACACCAACTAGGGGTACTGGTGTAGACCAGCCCGCCTTAGTTTCTGTAGTCCGTATTCATATACTATATATATATATGTGTGTATAGGAGCATGAGAGTCTCCCTCTAGCTACACTTCATTCAACAAAGCACCTGCCTCAACTTGATGAGATCGACAAGGAGGCAACCCAAGGATCCGCCTTCTTGAGGGATGTGGGATATTTGCATACTCTTTAAGTACCGCCGGAGAGATTCAAGCTGGCATTAAACCTGCGGAAAAAACCGTTGCAATGGCCTTTGTCGTACACAAGTTATGCTGACAAAACATTAAACAATATCAACTACCTCCCTCTGGCACATTGAGAACACTGTGGGTGACATCCCATCCACCATTCCAATCCGTTCCCAGGCACCTGGCTGCCGTAACGAGTGGCCCAGGTAGAGGACAAGGCATCGCCTCTTCGTCTTACCGATTAATAAGCAGTGGCAGGTACCAACCCAGGATGTCTTTGGAGGAGATTCTCCATATGGAACTCGTACAACAGTCGACATTAGCTGTCCGCCGATCTCACCGCTCCAGGGCTTTAAGGCGACATCGGGCTTGAGTGTAGAATTTTTTGGGCCTTCACTGGTTGAGAGTTTCACCTTATAATCATACGTCAATTCGTCTTGTTGGACCGAGTTTCCGTCGTCAAGCTCTTCACCCTTAACAGTAACATTGAGCTCGACGGGAACGAGGTATCCAGCCACTGTGATCAAACCCGAAGTAGCAATGACCCTTTCACACTCTAGGTCATAACTAAAGGGATCAATTTGGGAGATGATGTCCAAAGGTCTAGCATGGATGTAGGAAATTGCGCCATCGACGCTTGCCCAGCTCCAAGTCGGGGCGTAATGCCCAGGGTTCATGCGGCAGTCATGCCTTCCCCAGTGTCCAGACGGTCGTGGTTCCCAACTCAGACCTTCTACGAGCGTATTTTTCCACAGACCCCAAAGAGGCGTCCAGTTTGTCTTCGTTTCAATGCGCTTCATGACAGACTCCATGGCTGGGAGCCGATCCGAAGGACGAGTGATATCTCTTTTCGTAAATTCCTCCACCAGCAATGTCCATGAGTTGTGTGATGTACTTTCCAACTGCGCCGACCATGAGTGACCTGAGACTCCCTGGTCAAAACCTTCCCAGACGGAATGGCACCGGCATTCAAATTTTAGGGCAGAAGGAGTGAAGAATATCGTTCTTTCAGCAAGGAGTCGTTCTTGCCAGATCCATGCCCGAGTGGATACCTTGCCGTAGTCACCGCCCGTGTCCTCCTTTTCTAAAGGATGTGATCGCCTCCGACATCGAAGTTTCAAAGCCCCAATTCCATTAACAGTCAAGCTGACGCTGGAAGTAGTCCATTTCTTATCTCGTTCCACCATGATACGGTCTTGTTCGGAACTAGCAGAAGCGGCTGCTATGGTCACAGTGGCATTTCCGTAGATCTCTCCCATTTTCGGGGCTTGCGTTTTAAAATCGGCATCGTCTCCTTGGATGATGCACAACCGATCAATCCAGATATATTGAATTCCAAGAGCACGAGCACATGCAATAATGTCTTGAAACAGAGGCGGTAAGTCATTTAACTGTATGCCAGCTTTCCTAGCCTCATAGGTGGATGCGTCTGTCAGATAAGTATCCGACCTCACAGGTCCCCAGCAATAGCTAAGTGCGAGATACACGGCACGGACGCATTTAGGCTCTATAAGCTGAATACGGCTTGGATTATTGGCTTCAATCCAAATGATGCGACCCGGAAGTAAAGGCAAGGATTTGCGGGCCCAGCAACTGTGTTTGTTGAGACAGTGGGACAATTGACTTTGTATGAAGGTTAGGCATCTTTTGTCACCAACATGTCGGGGTATCTCTTCTGCAAAGCCCACGAAGGGGACAAGGCCCGCCAAGACAGCATCTGGCCATTCCAATTAGCAATCTCTTGTCTAACTTTGATCCTACTATAATTGAACGACGTACCGCCAACAGTGGACTGATCGGGTGCGAGCCGAGGCCGATAAATTTCAACGTCTATGGCAGGTTTCGAAGCGTTCGAAGCGTTCGAAGCAGAACCAACAGTAACAACAAAATCCAAATTAAAACCTTGTGGCAACTCGACCTGGAACAAACCATTTGCAGCTTCCCTCTCGATAGGAAGGCTTGAAATCACGCCAAACTCTAGCCGCACGACCACGGGTAGGTCAAGCACAAGGAAGATATGAAGATATGAACCTTCGGTCTCCCATCCAGGCGACACAGCCCCAATTGCTGATTGAACCATCGTGCAATAAATGCAGCCACCTTTCGCAGCATCAAGTAAATACTGCGACTTTTCGATGGTTATTTTTCCGAATGGTTTTCCGCCAGAAATTTTATACTCCTTGTCAGCCCAGAGTTTGTGCTGGTCTGCACTGCTTTTTTTGAAGGCTAGGAATGGGTCGAAGTTCAAGCACACTGTGCAAACCTTACTTGGTGGCTCTATGTTGATGAGATCTTGGGCTTTCGAAACGGATGAGGTTATTGCTGGTGAGGCTAGAAGCTCGCGCAACTGCTCAAATGGAACAGTGGCTGAAATCTTCATCGATCCAGATGGTGGAGGTTGCTGAGACATTTTAGTTTTCTACTCGGCCGGCTTTCTAGTTTCCTCTTGTCCTTTGTGGTCCCTTGGTCACAATAATGAGACTTGCGCTGTTTTTATAAACTATCGATAATTCTCCGACAATTTTAAAGGTTTGTATAGTAATACCAGACTGCTATCTGGTAGTTATACATTCTTGGAAGGCGGGAAGGTTGTGGTGTGGTGATCGGGGCGTATTATACCGGCTGATGCGCCTTTTACTTTATGTCTGTTCCGGCCCAACCATGAACTGAGCTGGTTCATGAACTGGCCGGCCCGTTCATGAACCGGCCGGCCCAACCATGATTTTTCCGGTTCATGGTTCGGCCGGCCCAACCGTAAACTGTATTACGGCCCAACTGTAGAGTAGCGGTGTAGAATAGTATTATAGAAAATCCTACTTCCTACTTCCTGTCTATAATCACGATAATTATGGCTACTATTGCTTCGATTAACCCGTTTCCAAACGATGTACGCACTGCTTTCGAGGCCTATATAAGCAGCTCTACCTACTACAATCGTGAGCAATTACCACACGCAAAATGGAGCCAAATACGTACTATTCTTAAGAATCCTACAGCCTATATACCATATAATAGAGAGAGTATAAACCTCAAAAACCGCGCGCAATCTACTTTTAAGCTTATTAATAACAAGCTCTATAAGCAGATTGATACACGACATCTATAGCCTTGATATGTTGTCTAAAAAGCAGAGGTTTTCGATGTTATTACGCAAGAGCACCTTAAGCTTCTACATGCAGGCCGGAATAAAGTATGGCCTACTATTAAGCAACAGTACTATGGAATAAAGCGAGAGGATGTAGAGTTTATACTTAAACGGTGTAAGAATTGCACTTTAAATAGGCCGAATACTACAAAAGCACCATTAGTTCCTATT
>KV458936.1:0-17013 GCA_001662605.1 Pseudogymnoascus sp. 05NY08
TATGTAACGGCTATCGAAAGCCGCGGAGCCGCGGGGACCGCGTTGGAGGAGTTAGAAGGGTTAGTTGTTTTTAGAGCGTTAGCTGTTAGTTGTTAGTTTGTTAGTTACTTGCTAGTTTGTTAGTTAGTTTTTGTTAGTTAGTTTTGTTAGTTAGTTTTGTTAGTTAGTTTTGTTAGTTAGTTTTGTTAGTTAGTTGTTAGCCTCTTTAAAGACTTAGGGTTAAAGGACCCTTTCTCTCCTTTCCCTACATACTTAAGGGTTGTAGGGCTTACATACTCTTACTTAAAGAGACTAGGAGGGCTAGGAGGCTTTTAGGGGCCTTTTTACAGTTTAGACACAAGAGTGAGGAGAGGGGTCAAAACGTGCCTAGGGTTAGGGTTAAACAGTAGAGAAGTGGTGTGGCTACTAGAGCCTAGAGACACCTAGTTGTTAGGGGAGGCCTCCCTCTTTTAAACGCTTGTGGTTAGGGTTGGGGTTAGGGTTGCCGAGTTGTTAGGAGAGAACACTAGACTAGACGAGAGAACACTAGACTAGACTCCTTCGTTGCCCTTGGGGTTAGGGTTACAGTCAACACCTTAGAGGAACCACTGCTGCCATTACTGCCACCTAGGTAGTAGTAGTTGCGTTAAAGGGGGCCTAGTGGAAACAGACAGAAAGGAGAGGCAAAAAAAGAGGGAGAAAGGTAGAGCAGAAGAAGAGAGGACAGGGAGAAAGGAGAATAGTGAAGGAGAAAAGAGTAGGGAAGAAACAGACAGATAAAGGAGAAGGAGAAAAGAGAGGGACGAAAAAGTGGTCAAAAAGTAGACAAAAGGTAGGACAAGAATATAAGTAAGCGATTGGCCCAAATGAAAAGGCAGCAAAGGCAGTGAGACCACTGAGACCACCTTAGAACTTACCTTATCTACCCCTTTAACCCCCTACCCTATCAACACTCACTTCACACTTTACACAACACCAACCCTTACTCCTCTCCACCTCCGCACCCTATGGACCCCTCTCCGCCCTGCCTCATCTGCAGCTCTACACTTGCCCAACGCTGCGCCACTTGTAAAGCTGCTGCCTACTGCTCCATTGAGTGCCAGCATGCTGACTGGCGAACCCACAAGCTGCTCTGCCGTGCATTTCAACACCTCTCCCCAAGACCCTCTGCCTCACACGTCCTCGCCATCTTCTTCCCTGTCAACCTCACCTGGCCCAGCTTGCTGTGGGTTGATTCCAAAGAAGACTCCCACACCCTAGGTTATTTTAACCCTGTCCTCAATCACCTCTTGACAGTCCTGGGTGCCAAAGGCTACGTTGGCTGCAGCCTGGCTCCTGTTGGAGGGAACCAGCTTTGGGGCAGGCCTGACAACCCTGACACCCTTAACATCTGGTACCTTGATGATCATGAGTACCAGAACTTGCCCACCAACCAGTCCATCCATGGAACTGTACCTACCCTCATTGGGGATACATGGGGCAATTTCATCTAGAAGGGTCCTATTGTTGCTGTACTTAAGCAGGGCCATGCCTTCAATCCCCACCTCCTAAGAGACGTCACCCTAACCTCCTACTGTGATGCCATCAACTACCTAGGCTACTATTAAGACACCTATGGCAGCATGATTGACAGCCCTAGCGCTGAAGCCCATTTGGCATGCTGCATACTCCAGGACAGGGCCAAAAAGGTCAAGGGTGTCCGTATCAACTGCCCTGCTGATCAAGTCGCACGTCAAGAAGCCCAGTTCGTCTCAGTTGACGTCCCAAAGACTCATCCCCTTTTCAATCTAGAAGGCGATGACCCCTTCTCCATCCCAGACAAGCTTGGTCACAGATGGGTAGCAAAGCGTTACACCCCTGCTAAAAAGCTGACCCCAACCCCTGACTCCACAAACCCCCCAGCCCGCCTTCTCTTGCTGCAGGCAGGCTTGTGGAGCGATGTCTAGGGCGCTCTGTGTTCTTGGTGGGACGGGCCTATTGGGAGCGTGCTCATTGTTGATCAGCATGGCAGTAACCTCTCGCTGCCACTAGTACGCGCTATGTGCTCCTTTATTGACCAGCGCATTGCACCCCTTATGACAGATGAACGGAAGGCTACTTAGGAAGGACGTCGCAAGGTATGCGATGCAATATCTATAGAGGATTTTGACTCCTTTTATCAGCAGCTGCCATTAGACAAGGTAGTTTAGGAAGGCAAACCTGCAGTAAAGCAAGCATGCAGAGTCAACAACTCACTGTTATGGACACTGTCTTTTAATATACCAATTGCCTTATCAGCTATATGCGTCGTCTACTTTGGGGTTACGTTCTATTTCAAGGGCTTATTTAGATGAGTAATTTAAGCAATACACCAAATATTATTAGGGTTAATCCAAGCTTCAATATTTTGTCAATGACAATATATTTAATTGTCATCATTTAATTGTGCCCCTTATTTTACATACCCAATTAACACTGCAAAGCTAACACAAATATACACATGATTAAGACCTATCGCTAGTTGATGGTACGAATACACTCCCACTACTAACACTTAATGTCGAGCTGACCCTCCTGTCAGCCTCAACCCAAGCACCTTTGTCATCACTCCTTGCCGCAAACCTTGCCATGACCCCTGTACCCCTCCTATCACCCTCGCCCCTACTTTCTAACCTGCTTCCCCAGCTCTCACCTATCTCAACCCCCTTGTCCCCACCCCTTTTCACAAACCTTGACATGACTGACGTGCTCCTCCTAACTCTGTCACTCTCCACCCTACTCTCTGACCCACCTCTCCTGCTCTCATCTATCTCTTCCTCCTTGATGTGTCTTGTGTCAACCCCAAATCCTTGCCTAGGTTGCTCCTGACTAAGCATTGCCATTAACCCCTCTAGCTCTTCAAGGCTCTTATCCTGAATCTGCTCCAGCATTTCCAGCTCCCCAGGACCCCCTCGCTCCCATAGCAGTATGAATCCTTTATACCCAATACCCTTCTTGCCAGCCACCCAGTGCTCTGCCATGTAGTCACCCTCTACCCCACGACACCTGTATGCTGCCATCAGTTCCAATGTCCTCCAAGCCCCCTGTTCCCGCCCCTCTGCTAACACTTGCATTTGAGCCTTTCTAAGAATGTTACCCAGCGTCAACGGTAGCAAGCGTAACGGCATCTGCACACGCTGCGGATCTGCATATACTGCTGAAAACCACATCGTTCATCCCCTTAATCCCTGACTACAACTGGTTTTCGTCAACGCAATAAGACTAGTGTTTGACGGATACAGGAGAACCTAGTGTGTTAGTTGGACAAGATAGAAGAACTCTTCTAGCCACCCCTCAGCTCTGCTATATCCAAGCTGTCTTTCAATCAACTTGAAACTCTTCTGGAAAATCACCCGATATGGCCTGCTTTCCCACCCACGACGCTCATTTCCATCATCCTACATGAAGAGGAAATGCACCAGGTCCTTCACACCCTCAAACTGCATTTTGTTGCCTGTCACCAAATGTGGCGGACTTGCTTGTCCATCAACCTGAAACAACTTCTTCATGTCTTGGTAGCAGAATTGCCCAGCCATCCTCTTCTGTATTACTTCGGGCCTCAGCTCCAGACAACGCCTGTTTGCCTTAAGCATCGCCTTCTAGATGTCCATATCAAACTGCTCTAGGTTAAGTACATGAAGGTACTCAAGCCACACACCTTGAAGCTGCACATTGCCATCCATACTATACTGGCCATACTACGCCTCAGCCTGGTTGAAGCAGATAAACACATTGCAAAGATCCTTCACTGCTCTCCATCTTCGCTTGTATTCTTCGTGCATTAACAGATTCCCTACCAACACGTTCTCGCCATGTGGTGCTGCTAGCCGCCAGGTGCTCCAGTTGAACTTGGGTAGAAACCAGCCAAGTCCACAGCGCTCTATACTCTCACGCATCCCAAGGCCTTCCTTAACGATGACCTTCTGGCTACGCTTTGCCTCCCATTGGTTTTTATACAGCAGCGATTCTTGTACAAGCAAACTGCTACCATAGCAGAACCAGAGCGCACGCAGAGCGACGACCATGACGACTGTCTTGGGTAGGGAATAGGTTTTAGCTGTATGGGCGAGGATGTGCTTGAAGAGAAAGCAGTACTTGTTGATCTGCGCATACAAGAAGTCGAGAAGTTTGGTGGTGGGAACAATGTAATATGGGAGCAGTCCATCGTTCGTGGCCTCGTCAGCATCATATAGGTCCCATTGGACCCACTGCTGATATATCTCCTCCATCATTGATATCGAAATCCAATGCTCTTCCCTAGTGCCATACGACTTCCATTAATTGTCAACAAGGTTGGCATGGGCCTGCTTCTTACTGTGCTTATAAGAGAACTCGCAGACGCCTTTTGAAAAGGTGATACCTCCGCCTTCTTGCTGTAGGGATCTGATATACCCTGGATCCAAGGCGAGATTCTCAACTGAGTCATTGTTGAATACATATACCTTTGTGGAGTCAAAAGGGGTCTTGATTAGCCCATAGAATTGAGAGTAGATGAGTCCGTCTCAGGCCTCCTTACCTTGAGGTGTGGCAAACATTGTCAGGCCCATCGTGTCTCGCATAGTCGCCCAGGGATATGTTGTACCTCTCGGGCTGCCCTTGGCCCAACTTCCATTGATATTTAGCGTCGTACGGGTTCTCTGATACGCTTTGAGGCAGCACGTCTTCCACAAATACACCTCAGCCTCATGATCATCTGGAACTGTATTGTACGGTAACGCTGTATCGCCTGACGTCGTCTGCTTTGCAAGATCAACAAATGCCCAATCCTTATTATAAAACTGCTCGTTGGTGGCGTCAGACCAACGCCTTTGCCACCTATCATACATCTCAGTCATACCAATACCAGCACCCATAAATTCTAGCTTAGTGTTCTTCGAGTGCATAAATAGCATTGCACCTCGAAATCGATGAAAGCCTGGATTCTCATCAACAGTCTCGAGTATGAGAGTCCATAAAGGATCAAGATACTGTGGCTGTATAGCATGCTTGAGAAGCTGCTCCCTAGCCAACTCTTTGAGGGCGAGACCTTCTGCAGATACAGCTGTGGAGTTAAGATCAGCAATACAGGATGAGGCAGGGTAATGTTCTAGTATGTTAGAGGAGTCAACCACCTTGTAGATGGAAGGAATCACAATAGCGTCAAGCCAAAGCTGCTGATCGTTTTTGCTCAGGTATGTAGAATGTTTGTAGTCGCTCGCCTTGTGGAGTGAGGGGAAGAATACAAACATGAGCAGCTCATCCATGCTGATGAAGGTGCCAAGGCAATAGTGTGGAATCTTATGTAGAGGGGCATATCTCTGGGACGACCTGCCTTGACTCATATACCCTGACACTTTTAGCCCAAAGTGTATGTCTGCTGTGAGGTTGAGAAAGGGATGGGCCTTTGGATACCAGTTGATCCCACAGCGTGCAGCAGCTAGGCTGGTTGGAAAGCAACAGGTGCTGTTGATATCAAAAGTGACCTTTGGCTGCTGGTTCTTCCTGCTTGTAGCATGGTGCTTCGACAGACATAGGTTCTGGGGTAGTCCATCATTTCAGCTTGGTCTCTCTTCTGGACTAGCTCGTGGATTGGTGCCTTCAAACGCTGCCTGACAATCAGCTCCTTGATAATCAACGGCCTTCATTAGCGTTGTACTGCTCAAGACATCCAGTAGAGGCGCGCCCCAGCTCCTGCGGATAAGGGAAGTGATCTCTGAAATTGAAGAGCATTCTGAGTGAACATCAGGGCGTTGGTGGTGTTCCTCATGCTTTCGATCTGCCTCGCGATGCTGTGCATGCGTGCAACCCTGGAATCCCCATAGCTGCTTGGCAAGTTTGAAAGCTGTTCGCTCTCCCAGGTTTGGGTTGGCAAGAGGTGTAGGGCTCGGGACATCGCTTGATACTTGGGGCGTTGACTCTGGCATCTCGCCAATGGGACACTCTGTTGGGACTATAGGAAATTCCGCTTTAATGGGGCTGGGAGCTTCACACAGTTGTACAGAAGGAGATGGCACGGCAACAGTAGGAGAGGTTGATGGGGCTCAGGAGGTGGGGCTGGCATTCACACTGGGATTTATCCATGATAGGAGCGTATTCTTCTGCACTGGAAACGACGGGCCTCGTCTGCTTGTATTACTGCTTGATTGGGAAAGCAGGCTGCGTTTCCCACCTGGCGTCTGGTTCTGCAGTGATCTTTGGACAGTTTCTGGATTCTTTGTATGTACTGCTAGTGGCGTGGCATTATCTCCCTGGTTGCCTGAATCAAATTCATCATATGGTAAAACATCATAATCAGAATGCTGTGAGCTAGTTTCCACGTTTTTTAGTCCCTTGATCAGTATACTCTGCAACGCCTTAAGCACTTCTGCAGCTTCATAATCAGCTGGTGTCATTGTTTCCAATCGCGCTGTAACTTCCGCCTCATAATCTGCCTGCTCATCATTATGTTCCTGCTCATCTGCTCGAATCTGTTTAATGTGTCTTGCAATTTCTGCTTCCTCTTCTGTAGGTAGCGGTTCTGCTGTTTGGGTAGGAGAGATTGGTGTGGGTTTATTCTCATTGGTATCATCTTCTTGGATGTTGTGATCAGGTGGTATTTGAATGCCAGGACTTATTCACAGGCCAATTTGAGGTGCTGTGTTGATAGGGATGTTGGAGTGAAGTTGAGGTTCATATGCAATGAAGTCAGCAGGGCCAGAAAGTTCACGTCCTGCATTCTTGTGCTGATGATATTGGCGTAGAGTATTTTCTCTATTTGCTATCTTTGCAACAGATGGGTTAGAGTATTTTTAGGGACGTCCTGGCTTTTTATGGGGATTTGAGTGCAGCATGATGGTATTGTTAATGTGAGAATGACCATAGAACCAAGCCCAAATAAAGGGGATTTTGAATAACCTCAATTGGGTTAGCGTGCTTTTCTCCGTGGACACGATGAAATACTGGCATATCTCTACACATCATGGCTGAAAAGTAAAGGGAAGAAGAAGGATAGCATATCAGACATCTAATAATCTATTGTCCTAGTTATTATATTACTATTGGACCCTTATAAATATGCTGTCAATTACGATTTTGAAAAACCCCAATTGGGAAAGGCAGTGGGTTATGCATTCTGCCACGCTAGTTGCCAAATCAGGCAATCAGGACCAAAACCACCACCTTTCATCCACTATATCTTCTGCCACAACGCTCTGAACGGGAAAAGGAAACCTGGATACCATTACTAGGCTTAATTCCAACAAGTTTCGTACCAAAAGTTTTGCAAGTCCATTCTAACCTTCACCCCCATTTTGGTATTCCTTAAGTTAACTATAAATGTTTAACCCTACTAAACTATACTACCCTACTTTAAAATATAATAATATTTTACCTAGTCTTACTCTCTACTCTCTACTCTCTACTCTTCTACTCTCTACTCTCCTACTCTCTACTCTCTACTCTCTACTCTCTACTCTCTACTCTCTACTCTCTACTCTTTACTCTCTACTCTTCTACTCTTCTACTCTCTACTCTCTACTCTCTACTCTACTCTCTACTCTACTCTCTACTCTCTACTCTCTACTCTCTACTCTCTACTCTCTACTCTCTACTCTCTAACTCTCTAGCCTATCTCCTCCTTTTACCTACCCCCTCTAAATCTAATAGGCCTTATAATATAATAGTAGCATCCCTAGTTCTAAATTAGGAGGCTATAGGTTTAACCCCTATTAGGGCTAGTTTAATTATAGTTAACTCTTACCTAAGAGATAAGTATAATTTTTTTTTTTTTTTATAATTATCTAAAGATTAACATTATGTATATTAATTCACTAATAATGTCTCTATTAAGCATAAGTAGTATACTAAAGAAGAGACTCTTTACAATTATAAAACCTAATGACTAGGGACATTTCTTAAGTCTATTACTTAGTTTAAACTAGCATAAGCTGCTTAGATGTTGCCTTGCTTACCTAAAGCCTTAATTTTACCCTTAACATTAGCTTGTTCTAGTATAGACATAGGTTATGTTTATTACTATACTATATATAAGGGTCCTATATATAATATATTAAGTTATAGTATTATAAAGCTATAAGGTGGTTAATGTTAGTTGTTACTATTCTTGCCTTATAGGGCAAAGCTAAAAATCATAATTCTACTAAATGTAAAATCTACTTATATTTGTTTTCACCCTATAGGGTAAAACCTATACCTGTAAAAATCACAATTCTACTAAAATGTCAAATCTACTTATATTTGTTTTTACCCTATAGGGTAAAACCTATGCCTATAAAAATCACAATTCTACTAAAATGTCAAATCTACTTATATTTGTTTTTACCCTATAGGGTGAAAACCTATGCTAGCAAGGGTTAGGGTTAGGGTTATATAGATGTCTACAACTATAACCTAATCTACCCTTATCCTATACTTTAGTAGATAAAGACTTCTATAATTAGGTCTTACTATCTTCTGCTTTTTAAGTAGCCTTTTACATCTAATCTCTATTACTAATGTGATTTTCACTTCTTGCTAAAGTATATAAGAAGTAATATAAGACCTAGGTTATAATCTTATAAAGCTTTCTTACTACTATAGATCCTCTCTTAGTTACTAGTTTAGCTATTACTTTTATCTCTAAATCACTTTTACTATTATATAAGCCCTCTAAGCTTTATAATGCTATTAATTCTTAGAAACTAATTCTTAGTATAGAACAAAATTTCCTTAAGATTCTAGACATTCTATTCTCCCCTAAAGAGCTTATAAGACTTCTTCTAAAAGCTACTAATATTAATAATTTAAATAATGCCTTAAAAAACTTACTAACATAAGAAATACATACTATTCATATGTACTTTATAGAGAATCTTAGTGTTTATAAGGAAGTATTACCTATTATAACACCTTCTTTTATAGGCTCCCCTATAATGATATCTTAGTAGGGCTTGTCCTTAAAAAAAATTTACTAGGAAATACAATCTTATAGAATTGCACTTATGCTAACGTTAAAAGGAGTAATAATAGGAAATGGTAAACATCCTTATATTAATTCTATATTAATTACTACTAGAACCATTTAATAAACACTAAGATGTATAATGTATTTTATGTACAAGTTAGCCACATAGACAAGTTAGCTACTAAAACACTAAAAATTGACTATTACTACTACTACTATACCACCACCCTATATAATAACCCTTATTTAATCATAATTGATTCCTAGCACCTCTTACACATATAAGCATTATGCCCTATATTACTACATGTGCTATATTGCTGCTGTTAGCCTATAGAACCTACTTGCTAAGTAGTCTCACTTACCACCTCTATATAGAGTTAAGCATTAACCTTAGCACTCTAAAGGATATCCTCTCCCTCTTATATAGAGAGACTACCCCCTTACATTATACACCTCTTGCGTTTCCTTTCCCTCCTCTTTTTCTGTTCATTTGCTGCTTATAGAGCCTTAACTTCTGCCTTAAGTAGAATAGTAGAATGCATCATCATTTCTGCCCCTTTAACAAGGCAGCTAACAGCATCATTAATTAAGGTAGAAGAGCTGTTCTAATGTTATATAATGTAGTTCTTAATGTGCTCTGTTTAAAAGTTAAGCTCCCTTATAGTTTAAGGAGTCTTTAAAGTCTAATTGTTACTCTTAACTATAGGAGGAGTTAAAGTCCTTAAGTGTAGATTTAAGTAAGAGAGGACACTCTATAACTTGTATAGAACTAGTCTTGTAGCTTAGAATCTACTCTTAATGTTCTGCTCTATAAATGTAGCTTTAAATGCTTCTTTAAATGCAAAGAGGAACTTAAGCTTTGTAATATGATTTAGCTAGTTCTATACAAAGGTTTTAATCTACTTTCTATACAAAAGCTTTAGTAGCGTAAAGCAGCTTACATTAAGAGGCTAAAGAATATATAAGGAGTGTAGTAGTATATAAAGGGTGATTATCTTCTGTTCTATATAGTAGTGTTAAAATTAAGTAGAGAGGTAGCTCTTATGCCTATTAAGAATGAGAAGGTAATAGGTTCCTATCATATAAGCATTTGTATGCTAATTAAAGTGTTAAATCCACTTGAATTTAAAGTCCACCTATTCTTACTTAGTGTAATCACCTAATTATCTAGTAATCCTAAGTCCTTATACTAAGCTAAGAGGTGATTCTATGCCTTGAAAATAATGAACAGCAGGAGTGCCCATCTATACAAATTAACACCTTAGATAATTAACACCCACTCTCTATTCCCTAGCTGTATAGTCTTTAGACAGCTCTTTGCTTCTAAGCTTATAACCACCTTTATAGTAGTAATAACTCCCATTGCAAAACCTGCTTTATTAAAGTTATAGATATCCTGCTCTAAGATGCTATATATTACAACTGTGTTCTATATAAGAGAGAACCACCCTTTAATTATCTTAGGATCTTTGCATTTTGCTTGTTTATAATCATACTTCTAACTAAACTTTGCTTTAAGTTCCATTTAATGCTTAATGAAGGTAGTAGTCTAGTTTATCCTAATAGGGCTCTCACCTTGTTTAGAGAGTAGAAGGTTTGCCATTTCTTACACAGCTTACAGTTAGGGTGAAAATCCATGTGAATCTAGGTTAAGGATGTACTAGACAAGAGCTAACTCTTTATACAAAGTCAACTTCTATAAGTTAGGGGGAGAGTTGCGTTAGGTAGTCATTCTATTCATTCTGTTAGTAAGGGTGCTACATAGCACATTGTACAACAATGCAGCTGCTTAGACACTCTTAAATTAATGTTCCTTTAGTGCCTAAATAGCTAATAGTATTCTACCCTCTTAATTAGGGGATTAGGCTTGTGTTAGTTGTGGCATGTTGACATTTGTTAAGTTGATGCGTTTTAGTGTTTTAGTGGCCAACTTGTCTATGCAGCTAACTTATACATAAAATACGTTAATCATTTTAATAGAAGATAGATAGATTATCTATAAGTATACTCTTCCTATATGACATCTATAGCTACTAATAGTTAGTCTACATTAATGCCTTGTTAATAATCTAGGACTTAGACTTACTATTTAATTAAAGACACCTTAAAGGACATTAGGCTAAAAGGCCTTCCCCTAAAGCTGCCTATATATACTATAGCCACTTCTATAAAAGCCTACAAAGTCTAATTAAAGCATACTTGATTCTAGGTGTGTAAGTCACTCCTACCTTAGGCCTAAAGCAATTACTCTGCCTTTGTTATAGTTATGCTCTAGTTAACGAATATTTCTACCTAGTGTATAGTCTCTAAGCCAACTATGTAACAAAAAAGGAGGGTCTATTAGACCTACGCAGAGCAACGCTAACAAGCCCTATGCTAGCTAAGATCATAAGAGATGCCTGCTTTTATAAGGAGGTGAACAAGTGAGCTACTAAATTAGCTAGAGCAGTTGATGCCTTAGTTGACTTGCTGAAAATACTCCTTATGGATGCTGCTAACTATTAGGATTTTCAATGCCTTGCTGTAGAGCTCTAATCAACTTATACAGACTTAAAAAGGACAATAGCCACACTGTTAATTATGCTAGAAGGTCACCTAAGGCTGTTCGAACTCTTTTAAGGCATGCAGGAGGCTTAGAACGTCTGCTTACTAAGCATTTTAGCGAGCATATTTCTACCTCTCTCTCTTGCTTGTGGATTGCTTAGCATGCAGACCTAATTTGCACATCTCCATTATCTGCTATATGACTTTTTCAGCGTTCTTATATTACTTGGGACAATTATTGCAGTAATTCTCATTGTGCTGAGATCCTATCTATAGTGGAAAGGGCTATTGACACAGCTCGATCAAAACTGAATGTTTAGAAGACACATTAGGCCAAACGCGCATATTACAGTTCTCTGCTTTCTATTTCTCAGATAGGGGCTCCTGCTTTCCTCATTTCTCATTGGCATGATTAAGGATGTTGGACTAGGACTAAAGATCCTTAGCTATAGAGTTTCTGCGGCTGCAGGAATTGGTCTGCTTACTCTACTTTTTCTGGCAGGCATTGTCTTGATATTTTGGTTCATATAGCAAGACAGTCTAGGAACAATGAACTTAGGTAGCAAGTAGCCTGTTGACGGGCTTAGCGCTTCTTTGAGACTTGGTGTGCCATTTACTGTCGATAATGTTTGCCCCATTACAGTGAGAATTACCTTAGTTGGCTCTAACGTCCTAGAAGGACTGGCTAAGTGTGCTGCAGTGCCATTCAAGCGATGCGTATGTGATGTTGCCGGTAGGCTATTGATAGAAGAGTCATTCACCACTTGGAACCTTTCTAGAGCCTATGGAACACTGCTGGGAATATGAGAATAGTGGTCACGAGGGCGAGGGCCCAGGACGTGTTTTCGCTTTGATAGTCTCGAGGGTTTTTTTCTCTCGAGCGTCTTGATGATGAAGAGAAGATCGCAGTGTGGTTCAATGGCATCGATGGACTTCAGAAAGGCCTGGAATGCAGCATTTGAAAGACCTTTTAGTAGGCTCACTATCTGCTTATTGTCCACTGCTGCAGCGGCGAGAGCAGTAACAGTCCGAACTCCTCCGTACTCGAAAAACTTCGCCTCCAGCGAGGATGTGTCGACTGATCCGGCCTTGCACTCGGTAACAATGGTGTGGAGGCGATACGGTGTTGTTTGCCGACGAGACTGGAGTGAACGGCGAAAACAGACCCCTAGTTGAAGCCGAGTGAGAGTGTGTGGACTAAGTGGAAGTAAGAGAAAGGCACTAATGAGTGTCTCAAGAACGAAGTCATGTTCCCGTTTTACAGCATCTTCGATATCAAGATATCCGTTTCCAAGCAACACTTTGAGTTTCGGGGGATCCTGGGTGAACATAGTTTTTTAAAGAAACTGG
The DNA here is from genome assembly GCA_001662605.1 of Pseudogymnoascus sp. 05NY08. Classification (NCBI taxonomy): domain Eukaryota; kingdom Fungi; phylum Ascomycota; class Leotiomycetes; order Thelebolales; family Thelebolaceae; genus Pseudogymnoascus; species Pseudogymnoascus sp. 05NY08. Next base: position 12,815 of record KV458936.1, read on the forward strand.
CGAGATGTACAGCTCAGATTAGCAAGATAAATCTATTGAACCAAATCGTGCGAGGACAATGTGGTTGTGAATGAAAACCGATGAGGGAAACTGGGTTTAGACCCGATTCTTCGGTGGGAAGATGGCGTGGACAGAATTGGTGACGCAGAATCTGGCTTTGTACGAAATCTCCGCCAAAGAAAATGGCGCGGGGCAACATAGCTCCCGCGACGTGATCCCTCAGGTGGCGTTAGTGTCCCCACTCGCCCTGGGGTTTAGGAACATGTAGGGTTAGCACCAAAAGCTTGCTGGCTACAGCCTACAATCGACTTTATTATTGTAGATATTACAGGGCATCTTGGAAACGAACTGAATTGGTATCTAGTTGCAAATTGATACAATCCACGGTTTGGACTCGATGTTCTTTAAGCTCCCGAAAGAACTTCGTGACAAGATATATGCTTTCGCACTCCCAGATGGGGTTTGGAATGGATTGATCTCCATTCGTTCACTGTGATTCAAAAAGGGTCAATATGCATGCGCTTGGCTACGGCGATCTCATGGAGGGCACAGTCAGCGTGCGAACACTCGATCAGCGCCAAGCCAGCGTCTAAAGTCGTGATGTGACGTGATTTCATTACCCTGACCTCTCCCTCTGTAGGATATGCAGGCTAGTACTAATACAGTCGCTTGCAAAACTAGCTTCTCCAGCTTGGTCCAAGATTGGCGATCCGGCTCTACGTGGCCTAGAGAATCTGTTGGGTTCAAAGAGTCAACCTTATCCATTGCTTATGTAACAAAATTGAGCAAAAGAACCCAACTTCACTGGTTGCATCCTCTTCTCCACAGTGCTTCCCTCAAACCATCTCGGCCCGAGCCATCGAGAGCTTCACTATGGCATCCAATACTCCAATGAAGGGTTTCCGTATAAAGAATTTTTGGCCATCTAGATCAAAGGATCGCGCAACGACGGCTAGTTCTAGTCTGGGGCCCGTCGCCACACGTGATAGCAGTGCGACCAACCCCGCACTGCCTGGTCCTGACAATGATCCACCCCCAAGGGCATCAGAACAACAGAAATTGGGCCTCGTGCTCTTGACGCCGGACTTGCCCGCCGACCAAATTGATGAGCGCTTCCCAGACATTATCGCAATACACGGTATATGCGGAGATCCGTTAAAAACATGGACACACGAAAGCGGCGCTCTTTGGTTACGCGACTTCCTTCCCAAGGACATCAACGGGGCCAGGGTGTTTTCGTTCGGCTATGATTCCGAGGTAGCCCTCACAAGGTCTCTAGCGACACTCGATGATTTTGCGCGTTCACTACTCAATAAAATAAAATTGGAAAGAGACGGAAAGGTTCGTGCTTCTATTCATCTAAATGTCTAAATGTGTCTACCAAGTACATTTTTATCTCAGCCGTTATAAGCCTCTCGGTTGTAGGATTTATGTCGGAAAATTTACCCCTATCTGCCAACTAAGAATTAGTAATAGCTAACGTGCTTAAAATAGCAACAATCTCGGCCCTTGATATTCATATGCCACAGTATGGGAGGTATTGTGCTTAAGAGGGTATTACATGTCCACCTGATTATATTAAAGGTAACTTACTTAATTCTATAGGCTCTTGCTATTGCCCGGTTAGAGGATGAAGATGAATTTCCTTTCCTCCGAACTTCTATTAGGGGAATATTTTTCTTAGGCACACCTCATAACGGTTCTGACGCTGTTAAATGGCCACAATTATTGGCCAATATTTCCAGCGTTGGTCTCTACGTAAGTTCTGGTCTTACAGGTTTTACCCGGAAGGATCTACTACAGAACTTAGAGCAAAACTCCGAGACTTTAAAGACGATCTCAATCGAGTTTCGAAATCAAGCGAAAGACATCAAAATTTTCTCGTGCATCGAACAACATACGACACCTCCTCTTTCAAAACTGGTAATCCTTTCATGATTCCCTAGCAATAACAACATATCTCTAACGTTAAGCAGATTGTAGATCGGCACACAGGAATATTGGGATTCCCTGGGGAGATTATTATACCTATGGACGGTTGTGATCACCGCACTATGTGTCGCTTTTTAAACGAAAAGGACCAGAATTACCGTGTTCTTAAAAGCCGGATCAATGAGTTGCTCGGTGAGTAGGCTCCCACGTGAGGGCAAATTAGAGCTAGCCGCGTGGATTTCGTATCAGGTTAATATGTAAATAGTCGACATTAATATATTGTTAGATACTTCAGAGAAAACCACACATGGCCAGAGCATTGGCGCGCAACGTGAGATAAGCCCCAAAATAGCAGGTAAGATAATACTCTGTGAGGAACAGTAATCAAAATCTGAGCTAAAACTCTCCAGGGCATCACCAAGAGCTGAAGACAACAGATGAAAAGGGTAAGATTATCAAAGGGTTTGCCGCACCGAGCCACAAGTGCTAACTATGACATACAGATTGCTTAAAGTATCTATACTTTAAAGACATGGAAGCACGGAAGCACGAAATAGCCCCTGCCACAGAGGCAACATGTGAATGGTTACTGAAGCATAACACATTCCAAGAGTGGACTCTCCAGAATAGGGGATTGCTTTGGATTAAGGGTAATCCAGGGACCGGAAAGTCGACGATGATGAAGTACGCCCTCCAGAAAATGAGCCCTTGCCAACCTACAACCCAAAGCAAGCTAGTCATACTCTCATTCTTTTTCCATGGTCGAGGCTCTGATCTCCAACACACACCCCTTGGTTTCTACCGGTCGATTCTACATCAGATTTTAGACCAAGTTCCTAGTGCGTTGTCAGATCTCGTCAATGATTTTAGGAAAAGTTGTGAAGTGAAAGGGTATCCAGGAGAGAAATGGGACTGGCATGAGACAGAATTACGAGCATTCCTTAAGTCGTCAATACCTAAAATCTTGGAATATTATTCAATCCGAATTTTTGCTGATGCGCTTGATGAAAGCGGCGAAACTGCGGCGGTTGAATTGGTGAAAGTCTTTCAGAGTCTTATCTCGCGGTGCCCAAATACATCTAGTTCAGTTTTCAGCATATGCTTTAGCTGTCGTCGCTATCCAATCATCGATTTTGAGGGAGAACTGGAGATCTGTATCGACCGGGAAAATTCTAAGGATATCAGGACATATATACAAAGTCAATTGAACAACGAAAAGCACCAGATAAGAGAAACGATTATACAGCGAGCATCGAATAGTTTTCAATGGGCTCGTCTCGTCGTTGATCTCGTTCAACAAATGAGGCGACAGGCTAAGAAAGAGAAGACGATCAAGGAAGAAATTCTTCGCATTCCTCCAAATCTGAATGATTTCTACCGAGAACTCTTAGAAACCGTTAGCCAAGAAGAAAAACCCGAAGTGTTAAGCCTTTTCCAGTGGATCCTCTTTGCTATTCGACCTCTGTCCTTAGATGAATTACGCTTCGCCACTGCTATCGATCCAGATTTACCATATACGTCTCTACGACAATGTGAGGATGAAGGAATCCTGGCAGAAAATAATAAGGAAATGGAGACAAGGGTGAAGTCTATCTCGCGCGGCTTAGCAGAAGTCCAACCGCGTGATAATATCCCAGTGGTTCAGTTCATTCATCAGTCAGTCAATGACTTTTTGTTTGACGATGGTCTCCAAATCCTTCATGGGGAGAGCTGGGAATCGCTTGATTTGGCTATAGGCTTAGCACATCATAGTCTGTCAAGGTCATGTATCCGATACACCGATATGGAGGAAATAGTTCAGCGGAAGAGTATAGACTGGAGCGGAGCAGCCAAATCCGAACTTTATTTTCTTCACTATGCTATAACATCATGGGTGCCACATGCAGAACAAGCCTATGCAAAGAGGATCCCCCAAGTCGACTTAATAGACTATTTTCACTGGCCTTTACAAGACCTTCTAGAGCAATGGGTCGACATATATAATAGGCTGGATAGGTACTCGGAAAACTGTCCATGTCGGAAAACAACTCTTCTCCATATTGCTTGTAGATATGGAATAGTAGATCTCCTACTTGCTGCTGTAAGAACTATGAAGGATGCAGAGGTCAAGGTCGATTCGGAGGACGACCACGGTCGGACGCCGCTATCACGGGCTGCTGGGAACGGGCATGGGGCCATCGTCCAGCTGTTGCTTGATACAGGCAAGGTTGACGCTGACTCAAAGGATGAAGACAGTCGGACGCTGCTATCGTGGGCTGCTGGAAACG
>KV458936.1:26057-49898 GCA_001662605.1 Pseudogymnoascus sp. 05NY08
TAGCTCTAGCTCTAGTTTAACTTCTAGCTTAAACTTAGAGCCTAGAATCTAGCTCTAGTTTAACTTCTAGCTTAAACTTAGAGCCTAGAATCTAGCTCTTACTCTAGCTCTAGCTTAGAGCTAGAGCTAGCTTTAGAATTAAGTTCTAAGCTAGAGAGCTTAAGCTTAGGCTAGAGCTTACTCTTAAAAATTAGGCCTATAGTTAGGTCTTCCTACTTAATTCTAATTATAAGATCCTTCTAGGCCTAGCTATTAAGCTAGTTAATATAAGAACTCCTATCTTAGAACAGTAGCTTAGCTAGCACGCACCTAATTGTAGAGTGAATTTAGGTGTTTATTATAAGTATGACTTCTAGTAGCCCATCCTTCCATTCTATAGACCTATAGTTCATTTTCTATACCTAGAGCTTATTCTTAATAACTCCATTTGCCTACTTAACTAGGCCTTGCATTTATAGTAATTATAGTGCTTCATTTACTACTTGTATTCTATACTTCTATAGTAGAATTAGTAGAGCCCCCTTAAATTCCTTCCTATTATTAGCTTATATAATCTTAGGAGGTAAGAATGCTATAATAAATTAAGTAAAGCAGTCTATAATTAGCTCTACATGCTTGCTTTTTAATGGGTATAGCAGTGTATACTTTAAAAAGTAATCCTTTATATATAGAATCCATTTGTATTACCCTAAAGGCTTATAGTGTATATTAATTAGATTAATTTAAACTTGCTCCTATACTCACCTACTAATAATAGGGACTAACAGAGCTTTTGTAGTATTTAGTTAGTTTAGAGTATAGTTCTTATACCATTTAAGGATAAATTCAACATCCTCCTGCTTTATTCTATAGTATTACTACTTAATAGTAGGCTATACCTTATTCTAGCCTATATGTAGGAGCTTAAGGTGTTCCTATATAATAATATTAGACACTTCTACCTTTAGTACTATATATCTAGGCTATAGGTAGTGTACATTACTCTGTTAATATAGCTTATAGTCTAGAAGTATAAAGTTTAATTATGTATAATGTTTTAGGTTAACAGCTTCCTTATTTTGTAATATATAGGCTAATGCATCTTTAAGTATTTTATGCATATAGTATAGTTTCTTAAGTGAGAATTACTTATAGTTATAGTAAGTAGTACTATTACTATAGGCTTTAAAAGTAGTATGCACATTGTATAGAAATGGATTTATTAAAGTAATAGTAGTTATAATTACTACTATAAAATAGGTGTAGGATTTGAAGGGCTTCCTATGTTCTACATTCTACGTTCTACACTGCTACTTACCCTGCTTGTGGTTAGGCCGGCTAGCTCACGAGCGGGCTGGCCTAACCAAAAGTCGGAAAATCTCATGGTTGGGCCGGCTAGCTCACAAGCAGGCATAACTCGTGGTTGGGCCGGAATAGATACAACCTGATTATGTCAGCTAACATCTTCAAAAAAAAGTGAAAAAACAAGTGCAAGCCGCAAAGTCTGGACAGGCAATATAGACTCAGTTTTGCTAGGATTGTCTCGATTTATATAGATTATTCGTGTACTGTAGTAGTTGCCCTCTAACCCTGCAGAGCGACGAATTACAAAAAACCCTAATTTGATACCAACTAGAGTAACTTGCCTAGCTAAACAAGTTGTGGTTGAGCGTTAGGAGAAAGTTAGCACTAAAGGCGGAGCCAACCGGGAAAGAACCACTCCCTAGCAAGGGCGGCCATGATAATTACGAAGCCTTAGCGCATAAATGCTAGCAGTGGCTGGGCCACATCCGGCTTAATAAGTCTAAAACCTGGCGTAGTTGGTCCACACCGAAAGTAAAACCGTTACCTTTGGATTCAACTTCATTGATGCCACTCCATTTGCGATTTAGATCCAACCTTTAGCGACCTAAGATCCTACAGTAACGATCACTTTAGATTTGGCAATTAAAGCAAACGAGCGATATGGCCTCATACTGTCAGCCTTGCGACCGATCTTTTGTCAATCAGTCGGCGTTGCGTCAGCACCTTCTATCTTCGATTCATGCTCCACGAACATTCAGCGATCATCGAGCATCTGAACAATGCATCAGCTCTTTGGCTCACGCTCCCGTGTGTGACGAATGCAATCAAAAATTTGACGACCAGCAAGCTCTAAACAAGCAGCTCAATTCTCCAGCCCACAACAAGCCCGTCCCATCATTTGGCCTGATAGATGGGAAACTCCACAGGTACGATATTGTCTTTTGGTGTTCACATCTGGAGTCAAATATTTAGCTGTATACCCAATCAACATCTGGCTCTTCTTCGCTAATCCCTGAAATTATAGCACAAATTCATTCCACGCTGTGACACCTCCTGAAAAAGGCCTTGTTTGGAGTCGTTTGGAAGGTATACATTGGGAAGTGGGCTACCATCCGCGAGACAGATACGCACTTGCACGAAAAAGAACCAACAAATATTTGTTCAAATAATTCACTCTGTTAATTAATAGTCATGATGGAACAAGGGGTATAGTTAATAGGTTGAGGCTCTCGACAAAATGATCAACAGTATAAACAAACTATAGTACTTTTCTAACTACAGGTCGAGCACATGTGGAGAAATAAGTACAGTACAAGGAGTCGGGGTGCACTAGCGTAAATCATGTTCCGGAGCGATAGGCGCAAAGAGAGAGAGGGAATAAATGTTCCCCTATGTTGCTTTCACACCCCTATGTAGCAACTTCTTTCTGAGCAGTGCCTATCTAGTGCTTGAGCCTTAGTTTGTAGGCTACAGCGTACAAATTAAATCATGGTTTAACCTCGCCATGCCTCTGAGCACCTGTATGTGACTTATAAGTCTCTATTGTTTGAACCAGTGATCCCATTGAAATTTATGGCAGAAGATATATACGTTGTCTGGGCATCGGGAATACTGTCTCTTCATACAGACACCTTTCGACTTTAGCAATGAAGTAGTTCGTCTGGAGTATTTTTATTATGTAGCGCAGGCCCTAGTACTGCTCCGTTCAAGCCCCTAATGCATAGAGCCTATCCCATAGAGCCTTTCCCAAAGGTATAGCTTATAAAGTGAAGCCAGTATCCCCCTACAACCTCTATGCCTCAATGTCGTTCATCAATTTTAGAGCCTTTTTCATGTTGAATTTCTCATACTCATGAAGCTGAACCTCCTTCTTCACGCCCTTGTTCACCATGTCCTTCAGCATAATGTCTAAGGCTCGCATCGCTCTCTCTTCAGAGCTGTGGAGTATGGTCATCATAAGGGGAATGCGAGAAAGCCTATCCCTTGTATCCGGACGTATCACAGAGAGGAAGGCTTGATAGGATTCGTGGTCGTCTGTCTCGACGTCAATGTCGAAATTGGAAGAGGAACCTTCCTTGAACCAAATTAGGGCTGCATTTGCGGCGATGTTCTCGTGGTCGGATTGGTTGGGCCTTTTGGGTGCTTGAGGGTTTGAGGTTTGGGGGTTTGGCATAGTCAGCTGCTGAGGTAACATTAGCAATAGCTTAGAAGACAGGTAGGTGTATGTACAAAAGTCAGTTGAGTATAAGAGAGGATAATGCAGTAGATTGAGGTTGGACTGAGTGTGAGGTTACAGCTGGGGTGAGTGTGCTGATGAACGGCGAGGATTAAAGTTCTGTTTTAAAGTTCATGTTCGATGTGCACGCGGGCCAGTAGGAGCGTGCCACGCATCAACGAGATCATTGGCCAAAAGGCTGCATGCAAGTGTATGCAGTATTGTATAACAGCATCTCTGCTCGCATTTGCTCGCGTACAACTATTCCCAAATTAGTGTACCTCTCTTCCCAACAGCCCTGTATGATGTCGCTCCCAGCCAAATATGAGACTGTAGGAAAGTGGCCCTTGAGGAATAGCTCATCGATCATTTCATCGTAATGCCACTTTTCCTCGATACCATGGGGTAAGTCGACAACGCGACTTTACGCGTCAAAATGCAGTTCCCCAAATAAATTTGCAGTTGGCTTGGACTCTTTCGTTCTGAGCGGACAGAATATAGAGTCGTTTATGGGATTTGCAGAGTGACTCTGTAAGGCTTTGTCCTGGTTTTATTGGAGGTTGCGAGATTTGTGTAGCGCAAACTTCAGTAGGCAGAGCGCTGTTTATGTTGATTGAGTAGACCCGCTAATGATCCCGCGTATATAAGTAGCCCGCTCTACAGACTTAGTTGAGAGTCGTGGCATTACACTGACTCTTACGTCTAAGACAGGAGCGGTATCGGAGTTATGCCGACTTAAGTTCTAATGGTTGCACTAATTTGGGAGACAGACGATTGGGTGACACATACTTATGTCGTCAGGAAGGACTTTGGATCACACTTTGGACCACCATTGACAATGACTGGAATTTGCAACGCATGCTTGGGAAGAGCTAGAAAGGATGCTAAGTGTATGGGCTAGGCAGGTGCAAAGTGGAAAGCCGATGACAAAGTCTCAGTCGATAGAGATATTCGGGGGACCAAATGGGCGAAACATTTACATTTTGGGCAAGTTTATTAATGAGGCAGAGAAGAGAGGAGGAATCAATTATTGAAGCGGCCTAGAAATTGGTGTTTTAATAGGACATGCCGCTTTATCAATAGAATATTCTGCCACTAGGGCTTTGATTGGTACAGTACTATGTGATCGATGGTATCTATATTTCAACTTATAACTCGAATGGTGGGATGAGAGTTGTATTTATGGGGATCCCCATTGTATACTGAAGATTCTGATGAGATTTGGAGCGAAGCATGAAACATTGATAAGAGGATGATAGGGGCTTAGGTCAATCTTGACAAAGAAATTGATAGCGGTCTTCAGTAATGAAACAGTCTCGATAATACAAGTTCTGTGCCGCAATAAGAGGTGGAAACGCCAACCGTAATTTTCACCAAGTTAATGAAATAAGTTTTGCGGGCCGAGCCTACCTAATTTGCAAACAAACATCGAACCGAACAATAAGTCATAGCGGACCGGCATATTAATGGCAAGGTAATCGTCATGATTGTTACTTGTGTATACCTGGAATTACTCGTTGCGGACAATGAGCTAATGTACAGTAGAACCAATGGTCCCCTTTATTTAATCTCGTGTTAAAGTGGGTGTCGACTTGCGCACATACTCGGCGCAGAAACTCTGTTTTTCCATCTACTTTCCACCAATCGCGTATATACAACGAGTGCCAGCCTTCGGAAAATCGAGGTCATGTCCGCAAACTCAGTGTAGGATCGGGTGGAGGTATCGACGTGTGCATTTGTGTAGGTACAGTGGTCGTCATTGTCTTTGAAGTAGTATTGTTGATTAAACCTTTTTTAAAAGCCATGGGAAGGAATTGAACTGTTCAAGAGTAATTTTTTCCCATCGTGACGTCCTGGATTGGCATTCCCGAGTTAAGCTTGGTTCTTGTGCCCTAATACGGAGTGCCACATGACTTACATTTAAGTTGGATTTTATTATGGTGACTAGATCTTGCGTAAAGGTGCAGACTATCTGAGAGGCTTCCCTTACCTTTGTTGATTTTCTGAAGCCCTGAACCCTTTGCTGCTTCCCAACGGACCTTGCTCAGTCGTGCGCCGTAAAATGACAAAACTCTAGGTAAGTAACTAAAAGAAACAACGTGAAATAAACGAGAAGCAATTGTTTTCGTATATTTTCGTCAGCAGCTATGGACAAATCTTATCGAGGCTGAACGAGTAATGTGACTCGGTTGGGACGAGGAAGCTAAGCGAAAACTGGGACTTCCACGAAACTGTTCGGAGATAGGCATGAATGCGGCATAGCGTCGTTCTCGGCAAGTGATCCAGCAAGTGATCCAATCCGCAACATTGCTGTCATACGGCGGAAGGGACGCTCGCTCTGGGAAGACTTCATCTCTCAAGAATATCTGTTTCGTTGACAATGGCATGAATTCTTAGTGATCTTTTGATGTTGGACAAGGCGCTGACAGCTCCTGGTGCTGAAGGAGACAAAGAAGGTGATCCTGATGAACGGATAAAGTACGAGGGTAATCAAAATTTAGCTCAGATTGGAAATCCTCTTCTTCAGCTTGCTGTCAAGAGACTAGTGCTTGAAGGAGCCGCCCCGCAAGGTATATACCCACAACTTCTCTTGCTAATTCGTCAATAACTGTGAAGTAGGGAGAGAGAATGATATTCTTCAATCTGCTTTTGCACAATTGGAGGAGAGAGCACTCACTCCTTCGTCTCAACTGGATGTCTATGAATCTGAGTTTGAGGCTGTTGATGATACCTTTGACCTCATGGATTATACACCGCAATCAATGGAGCTGGATAGTTATTCTTTCCTTCCAGATAATCAGATGCAGACTACCGCTGGAGGATTTGAGCTGCCAACTCCAAACGAATCAGACGAAGACATAATCTCCGAGACAGCAATAGCTTCAGCTCCAGATCCAGCACCAGCGGCACCAACGGATACGAGTATCCGTTGGTGCCGCTGGTGCAAGCAAAGCGGCAACCTGCGTACCACGCTATAAGCCAAAAATTGGTCCAGTTTCCTCTCGAGGCTAAGAAAGCGAAGCTCTCAGAAAAACAAGTTTGAGCCTCTGGAAGAGTATATTGTGCTGGAAAAGAAAAGATGCGTCGACGCAGGATCAACTTTTCTCGAGACTGACTTCAACTTGTCAGTTTTAAAAGCTCGTGTGTCGCTTCCCAAGGTTGAGCCCCATTTACCAGCTCTCTCGATACTCTACTATGGCGTCGGCAGCCCCGAGACCCCGGCAACGCTGCAATTGCTCTTGAAAACATGGAGGGAACGACCGGTTCAGCAACGCAGAGAAAAGCACGCTCTTTCTCCAGCCGAGAGAGCCATTGCTATTGAGCGCACAGATGCGAAGTTGGCTTATTGTAGCCTTCGGAAGAGATGCCATGTTTATCAGCTCTATCTCGACTGTAGTTCTGAGAGTCTTAAGGACATCCGACACCTTCGTCACAAATACCGTCCAAACCATGACCACACGGCATAAACCACAAATTGGCAACCCGCTGAATCTCGAGATTTCGCGAGTGTTAAACAGGATGTTATCCCTGTCATATCCAAACCTATATCCGTACGATCCTAATTATGGACAAAAGAAAAATTATGCCAATGGGTTGAGGAAGCTCGGGCAGCACCTACACCTTTTGGTCGAGAGATTCGGCCGTGGTATACTAGGATTGATCCCCTTGCCTAGCAATGAGCCGACTTCTGTGCAAGGTCTCAATCTCACCAACGAGGCGTATGTAATACTTTGTCTGCGAGATGTCGTGTGAGACTAACAGAAATCAACTATAGCATTCTACGAATCCCCAACTACATATTCAAACACTTTGTTGATTGTCTCGATGAGAGGCTCGGAACGGTTTTGCGCGAAACAAGCAAAGTCGTGGAGGATGTTGTAGGTGCAATCTTTAACGAGGAGACAGAACCTGTAGATGGCTTTGCTATCGAGCGCTGTGAGCAGGCGCAAATTATTCAATATCCAAGAGGCTCCCCTGAGCTTCTATAATTAATCTCCGAACAGTCTTACTGATATAGTTAGCATTTTTTGATACGTTGAATAATCCTGATTTCTTAATGGGGCTGGGTAGCAAGACCTTATCAGAAAAGAAATGTTCCCCTCCCTTCCCATCGCATTCAAATGGTCATATATTATTACAAGATGTTTCGTCTAAATGTATGAAGTTGTCAATAACGACACTGAGTCAACTGTCTAGGTAACTAGACATAAAGATTGCTGCGTTTGACTACTATGTACATAATAACGGAAGGAATCACGATGTTGACAATTTTTGACCCTATACAAAACCATTTTGTCACAGCGGTTGACGAAACAGGCTATGCACTACAATAAATGCCCTCGTGGTCTTTGATTATTGTAGAGTGTTGTGGAAAGCGGCGACCCACGCAGGAGATTGCCAAAACGATGCAGCCTTGCAGCAAGTTCTAGACATAGCTAGGGAAATGGGTAGCAGCAATGCTATTCTTGTTAGAGGCTTGTAGAGCTTGATTATGACTGCAATTATATAACGTTAGTGCTCAATTCTACTTTATGTTAAATATATGCTGATACCATCGCAGTTACCGTTGCAGTACTTAGTTCTGTTACGTTTGCGGGTAAGAATGGAAGAAATGCGGTTGTGAACAATGGGATGAACATCGTCTGCTTGTTCGTGCAAACCAAATTATAGATTGAGAACCTGAACCCTTGCCTCAACTGTTGGCAGATCCACTTCAACACCAGCAACAAATCCAACTACCCGAGGATTCAGTCCAGGCCGTAAGAAACGCTCTAGTTGCACGAACTTTTCAAAATCTTCGAGACAATCATGAATGTGACCACCAAAAGTGGTGGTTTGTCCAAGGCCCTCATTAATGTGAGGAATGTTACGATTCCCTAAAGCAATTTATTTTCGAATGTCGCCAGTGTCATCTTCAAGCTTGCAGCCGATGCAAGAGGCATAGACTTTAGAATTAGCATTGCTGGCTAGACCTCTACGGTGCTGCGATTTGAAACTGATGATTTTTAATAGTGCGGCATGATATTGAGGGAAACCACGCAGCTCATCCAATGCGGGTAAGGCCAAGTTTATTTATATTGTCTTGAAGACTTACAGGGATTAGATGGAGCCAGATTTTCAATTTCCTAACAAGTTTGCAATGGAGTTAATTAATGGACCTGAATTTAAAGTGCAACAGTTTTAAAAAGCTATCATAAATTTCCGACTTAGAACGCCACTACGACGAACCATACCTGGAGATCATTGTTATATCTCATATTCCTCCTAATGAAAAGTTTGAGAAATCGTCAACTAGTCCATCAATCCCGCGGCCCTCGCTGCAGTGTCCAGCCTTGCAACCTTCACAGAATTTCATCTCATGTGGCCCCTTGCTTTGGCCCGAGAATGCTGGAGGTTCCAACTCAACTCCGCACCACTTTTTAAGACGATACGCAACCCTCTCTGCGTACGAATCGTCTAGAATAGGCTTGCTTAGGAAGCTGCACGTCTTACAGCTTTGATGGTACACTCTTGCATTGTATCGTTTGTCCCGGTACATGCGAATAGTGATAGCGGTTCGCATGCTTAGCCATCCATTCGACCGGCATTTTTGGTTGCCACAGCTGAATCGGCCCACGATACTGGTGTCGTAGGTTCGCATGATATCAACATCATTGTCGAGATCATGAAAAGTGAAATTAAGGCCTTCGACTTCAAGCAAGGAGAACACATTATCGTGCATTAAGGGGAACATTGACCATGTTGGTTTCCGAGCTTTTCGTTGCGCTTTTCGTTGTGTCATGTCTGAGGTAGTGCCGACAGCAGAAATTGGAGTTTTCCGTAAGAAGAGGATTTGAAGCATACAATAATGTATTATTTATAGTGGTCTACTATTTTTTCTGCTGCAAGTCAAACCAACCTTGACTTCGTCTCAGCCTATGAACATGCATTTCCAGAGAGTGTGGTAACACCAGACCAGACAAGGGTACCCCACCCGTGTGTAGTATGACACTGCCGGGATGGCTAAGAAGCTAACGAAAAGAAATCCGTGATTGCCGCTACTCCAGTTTAGGCACAGCAGGCCGAGCCTAAATGTAGTTGCCATCGACCATCCTCTGTTGTCTCTGCGACCCCCTTCCTGTTCTATCAATGTCTTTAGTAAAAGCTGCTGCGTACTACACATTTGATGACTGCCTTGATGACTGGGACGTTTGTTTTCCATGTCTCTCTGCGCTCATCAACATTGACATCACGACTACCGATACAGTATTTTCTTTTGGCATCTCGCAAGTTTGCATTGCTTAGCTGCCAATAATCTTGCTCCACTTGTCATTTTTGTCTAGTTTTTTGCAGAGTTCCTCTCGCGACTCCTCTGCTCCCATACCGGTCCCGATCTCCAATAAGAGTCCTCTTCCCGCATATTGACTTATAATAGCCCCATTCTCCTTCACGTACTCCTGATATCGTTTCTCGAACATTGCCTCGTCATCCGTCTCTCGCCCTTCCAAGTTTCGCGTGAGATATCGCTGCCTCGCGACTTCCTTGGGACAGTTGAAAAATAGAACGAGTTCGGGTTTTGCGAACTGCTTGCTGCATTAGTAAAAACGTAGCACAAAATTGGTATTAGATTGTTCGAGAGTATGCTTGCCGCTTCAAATTGCCTCAGCTGTTCCAAGTTCCGCGGGAACCCGTCTACTAGAATCCCCCTCTTCCTCCGACCTCGCAGCTCCAGTTCCTCCAGCTCGGTTTTTAAAATAGGGACCAGAACCTTTCCATCAATCAGTTCCTGCTTGTTCAGCATATATGCGAGGACTTCTGCTTGGGGGTCGGTGTTGTCGTTCTTGATACGCCTTAGGAGATCGCCGACTGAGATGTGCTGCACGGGAAATTTATTTGTGAGATAGGCGCTAAGAGTGCCTTTGCCAGCACCGGGGGGGCCTATCGTAATTAATTAGAACCTCGAGGCTCGATATAGTCAGTAGCAGAGGATAGGAGAACCTACCGATGACGAAGATGACGAAGATTTGCGCGGTCATGATTCTCAAGTGTTCGTACTGTACCTGGGGGACTAAAGTTTAGTAAAAAAAACCGAACTGTCATTGAGATTGTTGGATGGAGGGGGCATAGCACGCGTCTCAATCATCCAGTTTTCTTTCGATCAGTTAAAGCATCAGAGGTAGTGGTGTAAACGGGAATTGGCGGAAGCCTACTACATCTACATTATCGCGCATAGCACTCATCACGAGGTGGATAATCAAATCATGCCACATATTCCGGTTCGTTCTATGAGACGGATGCATCAGTAGGCTACGTGGCAGTGCCTCGCTCGTGTGTGGTTGGTGTTACACAGGCCGAACCACATCGGGTCTCTGAGTCAACGCTTGCACTTAACAAGCCTCAATCTAGGAGCCAACCAGAGTTAGCCTGCTGGTTAATCTTTCGCATATTCCCGTGTATTTCGACACAACGCGTCGGGCTGTAGAACTCACTTTATATGACCCGGTGGAATCTCGTCATTGGATGTATTCAGCCCAAGAATTGCTACAGATTATAACTCCAGCCTTCACGATATCTTTGCCATGCTGTCCTCAATACTATTCGGCAGCCCAATCGTCACTTGTCTCACGGGCGCTTCCTGCATCCTAAGCGCCTACCTCTTCTACTATCTTCATCAACTCCAGCAACTGCCCCTAGCCACAACTCCTATCTCAGTCAATTACCACTTCTCCCGCAAATGCAACTATACATGCGGCTTCTGCTTCCACACCGAGCAGACCTCCAGCATCCTCTCCCTCGACGACGCCAAGCGCGGAATGAAGCTCTTGAAAGAAGCCGGAATGAAGAAGCTCAATTTCGCAGGTGGCGAGCCTTTTTTGTATCCCTCGTTCATGCGTGAGCTCCTCCGCTATGGGAAAGGGGAACTGGGGATCGAAAGCATAAGCATCGTTTCCAACGGCTCGAAGATCACAGAAAAATTCTTGTTCGAGAACGCAAAGTTCATTGACATCCTCGCTATATCCTGCGATTCGTTCGACCCAAAAACAAATATCACAATCGGAAGAGGCAGAAATGGAGAAAATGTGGAGCAACTTACGAAAGTTGCCGGTTGGTGTCAACAGTTCGGCATCAGGTTCAAAATCAACACCGTTGTATGCAGCCTGAATTGGGATGAAAATATGATTAGTCCGATTACCCAGTTTCAGCCCTTTCGGTGGAAGGTCTTCCAGTGCCTAATCGTCACCGGCGAAAATGATAATGAACAGCGCAAGCGCGATGCACGTTCATATCTTGTAAGCGATGAGCAATGGACAACGTTTTGTGACAGACATAAGCAATTAAATTGTTTCGTTCCGGAAAGCAATGAGGTAATGAAAGGGAGTTATTTGATTTTAGATGAGTACATGCGCTTCCTGGACAAAGGCGACGGGGAAGAGAAAGCGAGTGAGAGCATCTTGACAGTCGGTGTGAGGCGGGCAATGGCCCAAGTGAGGTGGGAGCATAATGCGTTCCTGAAGCGAGGCGGGTTTTATGATTGGACCAAGACGAGCAAAGCAGAGTGCACCTCAAGTGGTGGCAAAGCAAAGAAACTGGAATGGTGATAGACTATTTGAAGTAGTCAAGCGAAAAGCGGATTAAAAATCTGTGGATGAAATATGATAGGGAACCCTCTGGTGGGATCCTGAATAGACTAATAGTATTCAAGAATAAACTCAGTTCCAGGATAGAGTTGGCCCATCTGTAAAAATGACGCAGTCACATCCTATGGCCGAGCCTGTTGAAAGTAGGCACTCAGTTTTCCAACCGGGCGTCCAACCGGGAATGCTTGTGGGTAAGATTGCATGAAAAGCTTAATCTCTTGGTCCATCTTTTCCTTCAGCTCCTTTAACTTTTCTTCCTCTTCATTGACATACTCGAGGGTCCTTGTCAGTTCCACCTCTCCAACTGTATGTCCAAAGTCCGTTTTGTCGACGTCAACCTTGAACTTGCCGTCAATCATCCAGGACTCTCGATCCGTGGCGAATTCGGCACAAGGTGTCAGAATTTCTTCTATAGCAGCTCCATCTGCGAAGTCACTAAAGTTCTGCTTGATAATCTCGTTCACTGCATTATTGCCATCGATCTCCGCGAAAGCCGAGTTGATAAAATCGCCGCCGGTGCGGATCTTCGCCTCCCAATTTCCATTCCGCCGACGAACATAAACTCCTTTTGAAAAGAGTAAACCGCCTCGGTCGTAGTAGATGTCGTGGGTAGACTGCTTCCCGAGGCTCTCGTATTTGCTGAATCTTGAACCTCCGCCGTTAGAGCGCAAGTAGGAGGCAGCAGCTGGTGTGACTATAAACTTGTGCTCCACCTCAAGCCGACGAATTTGCGCCTTGTCTGGATGAGTAGACGCAGCCCTCCTGAAGTAGTAAGAGATGCCTAGGAATGCATGCCTGCTTCCGGTGGACACGTTCAGCATTCTCAAGATTTTGACGGTGGAGGTGGTGAAGTGGTCAGAAGTGGTCAGAATAAGGTTTGGGTGACTTTCAAGACCGCGCGTCCGTGCATATGCTTGGCAATGTGGAACTAGAATTTGCGGGCCGCCCGACATATTGCGCTAGCACATTTGGATATTTCTATTCTACGTGTGCAATCAGTACAAGCTCGGCCTATCGTCCAAATTCAGAGACTCTTTGGACACCCTCTGACGGTTTCGCGGAGCGCGTACGCATGTGGCCGCGGTGGAGGTTCGTCGAAAGTAAGGGTTGTGCCTAACTGACCATATCCGGGCTTGCTCGGCATCTGCTGGAGGATATTGAGTGGCTCATTATTGCAGGTATGGTGTAAACAGGCCAATCGACTATTACAGAGTAGGGAGGACATAGATAAGGTATACGGATATTAATGTAATGAATTGAGGAAAGAAGCGTCGTCACGAAATTCAGTCAATCCATCAGGTACCAGCTGAGTCAGCTGACTTTTCCATCTAACGTTTGGTGCGGGGAAATAGGTTCCACGTACCACGGTAACAGAAGCTACTTCGCTAGCCCTAGCGGCGGACACAAGGGTCGCGCCACCAGCAGCCGGTGGCTCTGGTGCTACAGTATCATGATGGAAAATGGTATATATCGACAGTTGGTTGTTATCGCCTAAGCGATAGATTGTTGTCCCCCATTAAGCTCGGCCAATCAGTTGGTTTCTTTGAAAGTAGAAGAATGAGCTGAATGCCTGTGACTGGGCGCAATGTTCGATGCATTCGCTAAGCTGAATCGGGGACTATCATCAACCATCTTGTAGATAGTGCTTAAATCGGTTTAGCGCGCCCTGTGTTACCTTAGTGACGAGTACGCCTAGGAACTAATCTGTAGTAATGAATGAGGACATATTATGTTTAGAATAGCGTCCACAGTCAGTCGGTCAGAGTTCATTAGCAACCTAGAATTAGTTTGTGTCTAGTTTCGTAATTAGTTCAACATGTCTTGCAAATACAACTAGGTATAACAGTCTATAGTCTATTTTTTCACAGATATGCTACTATTTAAGAAGACATCTAAAGTACCTAGGGCTAAAAGTGATAAGAGAACTAAGAATAATAAGAGAGCTGTAAAGGTAACTTTGTAATTACAGCCACTATTACTACACCACTTTATAATGTAGTAATGTAATAACGAATTTGTACTAGACAAGCTTTTCTATAAAGGGACAAATTTAAGACAAATTTGTTTATGCTAAAACAAGGATATATAGCTATACTCTAGAACAAACAAGTATCCTAGCTAGACAAATGGAAACTACATGTGCTACTCTATTGCTGCTTTGTTACTAGAATACAATCTTAGAGCTTTAAACTTACCCTGCTATACTAACCCTTCTATTAGTAGCCTTTTGTTCTACTATAACATTCTTATGTTTTAGTGTATTATACTAAGGTTATAATAGAATGGTAAGTGTAAGCTACTAGTGTTTATAAAGGAGTTTTAGTAAAGAGCATAGTGCTAGCTTGTTTGCCTACCCTACATTTTCATAACAAGCATTAAGTAACAGTGTGTTATAATAGAACAGGAAGGCTAGCTAACTATAGGATAGGAAGGAGGGAGGTTGCATAAGACTAACCTAGGTACCTAGAGGGGCAGTAGAGAATAGTAGTTCTAGGAGTATTATGTAATAGACTCATTAGACTTCTAAGAGAGTCCTAGGAGTCTAGGACTCTAGGGACTTAAGTGAGTTCCTTTAAGTCTACTAGGCATAACGCTATTATATAAGTAGATAGCTAGTTCTTAGATAGGAGCTTTATGCCTAACTTAATATAGTATTTTATTATATACTATAATGTGTTTTACAAAAGCCTTTATGTCTAATCCCCTACCTTCTCTAATAAGTAAACTAACATAACAAAACCTTTATAAGTCTTATAGTTTAAGACCTAGTGTTACACTTTAAGCACTACTTCTATAAGGTACTAGCTTATATATAAAGCAACATGTCTATTATTAGTTTAAAGGGGAAATTCCCTACTATGCTAACTTTGTCTTAGAGGTCTAAGCCTAAGAATAAAGAGATGTCTAGCATGCTAGCTGTTAATGAACTTAGGGAAACCCTATGTGTTAAGTTGCCTAACACTTACTCTAGCAACTGTTAGGACCTTAAAGTTTTCTTATTATAGGTTGAACTATACTAGTACTTTAATAATAACAAGTTTCCTACTATAGAGAGCTATGCCCTATAGACTACATCTTACCTTAGGGAGGAAGCCCTCTAATAGGTTAAACCCTTCCTTAAAGACTACTTCCTATATAAGAACACATGTAGAAGCATAGTTACTACATAATCTATGTTTAGTAACTAGAAGAGATTCTAGAAGGAAATCTATTATATGTTTAGAGACATTAATAAGGTAAAAACTGCTAAAGACCACCTACTTAGACTAAAGCAGACTAGTAGCGCCCTTAGGTATGCTATAGAGTTCTAGAAATATAGCAATTAAACTAAGTAGGACACCTATGCACTTATTAGCTACTACTAACATAGGCTAAAGAACTATGTCTGCCTAGAGCTTACCTATATAGAGAATTAACTAATAGATATAGTCTTACTAATTAAACATATAACATATTTCACAAGCGAGTCGCCATCACAAGCGAGTTGCTAGCAAAAACATCAAAAATTAACTATCACTACAACTACTACACTACCACCCTACATAATAACCCTTATTTGATCGTAATTGATTCCTGGCGCCTCTTGCACGTACAGGCATTATGCCCTATAGTGCCACATACTCCATAGTGCTGCTGTCGGCCTGTAGAACCCACCTGCTGAGCAGCCTCACTTGCTACCTCTGTATGGACTTGAGCATCAACCTTAGCAGTCTGAAGGATATCCTCTCCCTCTTGTACAGAGAGACTACCCCCTTGCATTATACGCCTCTTGCGCTTCCTTTCCCTCCTCTTTTTCTGTTTATTAGCTGCTTGTAGAGCCTTAACTTCTGCCTTAAATAGAACAGCAGAATGCATTATAACCTAAGCTCCTTTAGCAAGCTGGCTTAGTGCGTCATTAATTAAGCTAGGAGAGCTATTCTAATGTTATACAACACAGTTCTTAATATGCTCTGTTTGAAAATCAAGCTCCCTTATAGTTTGAGGAGTCTTTGAAGTCTAATTGTTACTCTTAACTATAGGAGGAGTTAGAGTCCTCAACTGTAGATTTAAGTAAGAGAGGACACTCTATAGCTCGTACAGAACTAGTCCTGTTGCTTAGAATCCACTCTTAATGTTCTGCTCTATAAATGTAGCTTTAAATGCTTCTTTAAATGCAGAGAGAAACTTAAGCTTTATGATATGATTTAGCCAGTTCTGTACAAAGGTTTTAATCTGACGTCTGTATGAAAGCTTTAGTGGCGCAAAGCAGCTTACATCAAGAGGTTGAAGAATGTGTGACGAGTGTGGTGGCATACAGAGGGTGATTATCTTCCGTTCTATGTAGTAGTGTTGAAATTAAGCAGAGAGGTAGCTCTTATACCCATTAAGAATAAGAAGGCGATAGGTTCTGATCATACGAGTGCTTGTGTGTTGATTGAAGTGTTGAATTCACTTGTACCCAATTGAATTTAAAGTCCACCCATTCTCACTTAGCATAATCACCTAATCGTCTAGTAATCCTAAGTCCTTGTACCAAGCAGAGAGGTGGTTTTGCGCCTTGAAAATGATGAACGGCAGGAGTGCCCATCTATACGAATTGACACCTTAGATAATTAACACCCACTCTCTATTCCCTAGCTGTATAGTCTTTAGACAGCTCTTTGCTTCTAAGCTTGTGACTACCTTTGCAGTAGCAATAACTCCCATTGCAAAACCTGCTTCATTAAAGTTGTAGATATCCTGCTCTAATATGCTGTATTTTGCAACTGTGTTTCGTACAAGAGAGAACCACTCTTGAATTATCTTTAGATCTTCACATTTTGCTTGTTTATAATCGTACTTCCAACTAAACTTTGCTTTGATTTCTGTACGACGCTTAAAGAAGTTAGTAGTCTAGTTTATCCCTATAGGGCTCTCGCCTCGTTTAGAGAGTAGAAGGTCTGCCATTTCTTATATAGCTTGTGGCCAGGGTGGAAATCCACATGAATCTAGGTTGAGAATATATTGAATAAGAGCTGACTCTTCATATGGAGTTAATTTTTGTGAGTTAGGGGTAGAGTTGCGTTAGGAAGTCATCCTATGAATCCAGTCATGTAAGGTTGTGCAGGGCACATCGTATGATTCTAAAGCTGATTGAACACTTTGACAATAGCCTTGTTTAATTGCTTGGATAGCTTGTAGTATTCTATCCTCTTTATTAGAGGGTTGGGCTTGTGTTAGTGGTGGCATGTTATCTGTAGTCAAGTTGACGCGTTTTGATGTTTTTGCTAGCAACTTGCTTGTGATGGCGACTCGCTTGTGAAATACGTTAGTCTAAATTAACAATTAACTGTATAAGTTCTAAAAGGAATAACAAACCTATAATAGACCTAAGAAAAGCTACCTATACTATAGAAACAAAGGCAGAAGACAGGACTAACACCTATAAGATAACTACTAGTTAGACCTAATAGAACTTAATGCTACGTTTAAACCTAGACAATCCTATAACCCTAGGAAGGACAAACAGCTAAAGGAGCAACTCTACTTTAACTATAATAAGCCTAGTTATATAGCTAGGGACTATATATAACACTAGGTCTTAAACTATAAGACTTATAGAGCTTTTGTTACATTAGTTTACTTAATAGAGGAGGTAGGGGATTAGACACAAAGGCTTTTATAAAACATGTTACTAGCATATAACAAATACTATATTAAGTTAAGTATAAAGCTCCTATCTAAGAACTAACTATCTACTTATATAGTAGCATTATGCTAAAGGAATATATAGATAGTAGTAGATATAATAATATATCCAACTATTCTATATATCCATTATATAGGGTTATAGGACATAGTTGGCTCTTAGGACCTAGCTGTAATGCTAGGTCTTAAACTATAAGACTTATAGAGGTTTTGTTACATAAGGTTTACTTAATAGAGGAGGTAGGGGATTAGACATAAAGGCTCTTATAAAACATGTTACTAGTATATAACAAATACTGTATTAAGTTAAGCACAAAGCTCCTATCTAAGAACTAACTATCTACTTATATAGTAGTGTTGTGCTAAATGCTATAAAGGACCATTATAGTCTATTATAGTCCTACTACACTAGACTATTATAGTCTAGCATAGTCTGTTATGTATAGGTTATAGGATGTAACTAGTTCTTAGAACCCTACGTTCTAAGAACCTAGGTACTCCTACACCCCCCCTAGCTCCTACACCCTAGGATTCTAGGAGCCACTTAGTTCTTAGGATCCCTTAGTCTACTTAGCTACTAAGCCTAAAATAGGCTAGTGTTGCTAGGAGTCTAATACTAGACACCCTACTCTAGCACACATAACCTTTTAGCTAATTATATTACATTATAGTTATAACACTAGGTCCCTCTCCCTAAGGCCTAGTCCTATAGGCCTACTAACTAAGGAAAGTGCTAACTACTTAAGTAGAGTAGTGCCTACTTATTTTACTAGGTAGGTTGCACTACTATGTCCTTCTTATCATAACTGCCTAAAGCTTAAAGAAAAGACTAGAAGAAATTGCCCTTACCCTTTATATTAATAAATCTAGTAAAGAGATGTCTCCTTATAGTTTCTATGTCTAGACTAAGAAACGATGCGTTGCTTCTAGTCTAAAATCCACCTATTGTTCTAAATGTGTATGCTATTATAAAGCAAGTTGTAATTTCACTAAAAAGCTACCCTCCCTAGGCAGCTAGGCTTCCCTAGATTACTAATGTAAGAAGCTGCATAATAAAGAGGAGGAAGCTATAATGAAAATCATTTGCCTAAGGAAACAACAACGTCTGCTTAATAACAAGGAGTAGAGGATGATTAAACCTAGTACACTAACCCTAGAGGAACTTAATGTAAAGGAAAAGGAAGAGTAGGAGGAGTCACTTTATTAAGAGGCTAGAGCAGCTGCCTTAGCTAAAGCCTCTATGTTCCTAGAATCCCCTTTCATTAATCCTAATGCCTTTAAGGGGCTCCCTAAGCCCTTCTAGGGCAGCCTTATTATAGACCTAACTGCTTCCTTTCCTAGGGGTGTTAGCGTCTCTACTCCTAAATCAAGTTACAGTTGATGTTCCTTATAGGTTCCTAGGAATTATCTATAGGTTTATAGCCTTCCTACTTTATTAAAAACTCTTCTTAGTGTCCTACTAACCTTCTGTCTAGTATTGCCTTAACCTTATATTTAACAATCTTATTCTTAGGTTAGAGCTTAGTATTAGTTGTAATTAGGGTGTTCCCTCTTACTAGTTCTAATAGTAAGACATGAAATACTAGGTAGAGTCTAGAGTTTTTAAGTAGCTGTAGTCTATAATTAACTAAGCTAACTTTATTTAATATCTTAAATGGTCCTAATTTCTTAAAATCCAACTTTGTGCTTAGTTGTTTTGTCCTAATGTGTTTTTAGAGTAGGTATACTTTATCCCCCTCCTTAAAGGCAGGTTCTATACTATGCTTCTTATTTACGTATATAGTGGATTACTCATTTAGGAATTAGATATCTATTGTAGTTTAAGTTGTTTATAGAACAATGTTAGTTGTTCTACTATAACTATAGCTTACTTAGCTTATAATTAATCTAGTCTTAGTTGCCTATATGCTTCTAGCTAGTAGCTGTAATTAGCAAAGAATAGTAAGACTTTTGTTACTTCTACTATTTTGCTATTATATGTAAACTATATAATAGGTAAAATCTAGACCTAATTATCCTACTAATGGTTAATGTAACTCTATAGATATTATTTAAGGGTTTGATTTAATCTTTCTATTTAGCTGTCTATCTAGGGGTAGAAAGCTATAGAAAGCTTATAGTTTGTCCCTAGTAGTACCATTAATAATCTCTAGAATTTTAAAGTAAAGAGCTTGTCTCTATCTAAGATGATTTCTTCTAGGAGTCTATAATTAGCTAATATAACTCTAAGGAAGGTGTACATAAGCACTTTAGTATTACTAGCCTCTAGGTATAATATAAACTTTCTATACTTTATAAGTCTTTCTATTATAACAAGGATAGAGTTGTATTCTACTCCTATTAGTAGGTCTTTAGAGGATAGTAGTATAAGGACATAGGGCACTATATTATAAGAAGTAGCATATAGGAGTGTAAGTTGGATATAAGTTAGTGTAATCCTATAGGTCTACTACAAAGGATATAAAAAAGATAAAGGAGGAGCATAAGGCTTCCTACCCCTTAAGTATCTATATTAGGTCTAACTCTACTAAGCCTAGCATGCCTATAGATCCACTCCTATCTATTACCTAAATCTACCCTAACCCTTAAACTCCTACACTACCACCTTATAGTGTTAGTACTATACACTACCCTATAGGTCTAAGTGTACCCTAAGTAAGGAGGCATCCTTATAGGTAGCTTAATAACGAAGTCTAAAGCTATTAACTTCTATGCTCCTTTTAGTACTAGTGTTAACATAAGCTGTCTATAAGGCAAGTGCCTGTTAGATTTTAACTTACTATAAATGTTGCACTCTCTTACTACTATTTCTACTTACTTCTATAAGCCTAGGAAGTAGTAGTGTTAGGTAATTCGTTTAAAGGTTTATGTTACTCCCTAATGACTATGTACTAGTAACAAGTGTTGTTATATACTAGTAGGCGTCTTATTTAACTTAGGACATACACTAACCCTTTAAATTAAATTAGGCCTTGTTCATTAATAGCAAAGTTACCTTTAACCTTAGATAAGACTCACTTTATGCATTTATCTATAGCATAAGCTTTCTTAAGTCTTTCCTCTAGTTCTAAGTCTTCTACTATAGTAATTATTACTAGTAACTTATTATACTACATTCCTATGTCTATTTTCTTTAATATTACTCTAGGTCTTTCTTCCTTTAGGCTAATGTAGTTAGTCTGTCTACTAAGAGCATCTACTCTTATATTCTTAGAGCCCTTATAATAAGTTATTATAAAGTTATAGGCTATAAGGGTCTCTACCTAGTAGACTTGTCTACAGTTTAGAACCTTAGTTGTAGTAAAGTATATAAGGTTCTTATAATCTGTCTACACCTATATAGGGTAGGTAGATTCCTTAAGATATACTTACTACTACTTAAAGGCAATAACAATAGCTAGTAGCTCCTTGTTATAGATGTTATAGTTAAGTTCTATAGGTGACAGTTTCCTAGAGTAGTATGTGATTAGTTTAAACTTACTATTCTCATCTAGCTAATTTAGACATGCTCTAATTACAAAGTTAGAAGAATCTATTTTAAGGATAATCTTCTTTATAGGGTTGAATGTAGTAAGGATAGGTGCCTTTATAAACTTTATCTTAAGTTCCTAGAAAGCAGACTCTACCTTAGCTGTCTATTTAAACGTAAGGTCTTTCCTAGTAAGCTCTATAAGTAGTTAAGCTACCTTAGAATATCCTATAATAAACTAACAGTAGAAGTTAGCAAAGCCTAAGAAGGCTTACACTTCTTTAACTATAGTTAGTATTAGCTATTCTAACACTACTATAACCTTTACTTAGTCCATTTTAATGCTATGCATTCTAATAACGTAACCTAAGAATTCAACTTAGGTTTTATGGAATTTGTATTTTTCTAGCTTAAGGAGTAAGTTGTACTTCTCTATTTTCTCTAGGATAAGTTTTATATGTCTAATATGTTCTTACTTACTAAGTATACTAGGACGTTGTCTAAATAGACAATAACAAAGATGTCTAGATAGTTGTGCAAAGCGTTATTCATTAGTTGTTACATAGATGCAGGTGCATTTGTTAGCCTAAAGGGTATAACTTAATACTTAAATAAACTATAGTAGGTGTAGAATGCTGTTTTCTACTCTTCTCTAGACTTAATTTAGATTAAGTTGTAGGCTCCTTATAGATCTAGCTTACTAAATATCTTTACTCCTTAAAATCTATTATATAATTTGTTAATTAACAGTAGGGCATACCTATCCTTAATTATAATGTTGTTTAATGCTTAATAGTCTATATATAGCTATAGAGAGCCATCTTTCTTTAGTACAAATAGTACTAGACTTCCTACTAGTAATGTAGATAGTCTAATGAAGCCTTTTGCTAGGTTGTTATTAATGTACTCCTTAAGTACCTTTAGCTCTTTTTCTAATAACTAGTATATTAGTCTAAACAGTAGACTCTTATCTTTCTCTAGGGGTATCTTATAATCCTATAGTTAGTGCTTAGGAAGCGCCTTGTTCTTAGGGCCTTCCTAGAATAGCTGTTTGTATTCCTTATACTCTACTAGTATACTTATTAGTAAGGATGCCTAGGCTAGGTCATTAGGCTCTATAGAGGTTGTATACACCTTGCGTTAGCCCTAGGAGAGTCCCTCCTGTTACGTCATGCCTATTTGTTTACACACGCATTAGCTCATTATAACTTCTTTATTCTACTAGTTAATCTAGGGGTTGTGTTCCTTAAGCTAAGGTACACTAAGGATGTATATATAGTTGTCTATGTGTATAATATTAAATTAGATCATTTCCTTATGTCCTTATAGCATAACTATCTCTAATAGGACTGTCTTAAGGGTTACTATTCTATTATTAGTTAAGATAGGTTCTCTGTCCACTACTATAAGTAGGTAGGGGTTAGCTTTTAGTTGCGTCCTAAAGCCCTATATATCTACTACTTTCTTTATTATAAAGTTGCCTATTACTCTAGAGTTAATCATTACTTAAAGGTGTTGCTTTTATATTCTAGCAACTAGGTATAGCTATATGCTGCCTATTATAGCATATAGCTAGTTTATACTAGGCCTCTTCTTATTGCTTGCTAGTAGCCTACTATTAAGGACTCCTAGTTTTTTAACTCATCTAAGGAGTAGTAATTATGTTTATTATCCTCTATTAGCAGTCTAGAGGAACGTTGTCCCTCTTATTATTCTACTTGTTTTAGTAGGTGTAAGTACATTTCCTATACTAGTAATCCTACTATTAGTGATTCCTATTGTAGTTGTCCTATAAAGCGTTGTCTCTAGACAATTTCTCTTATCTCCTACTAACTGTAATATATAGGTTTAGGGATGTTAGGGAAGTGTTAACTCTTTTCCTTCTAGGGTTAATGTATATAGTATAGTATATAGTAACTTTCCTAGTCTATATATTAGTACTAGGGGTAATTAATCTCTACTACATTTTATTATGTTAATTCTTCTGCCTATCTCTTATAAAAAGGGGTTGCCTTTTCTATAGCTTCTTAAAGGTTCTCTATGTCCTTATTAGTAGGCTTATAGTCTATAGCAGCTTAATCTACTTACAGCTCCTAGGGTTTAGGTTCCCTAGTGTCTTCTTACTACTTATCTTATGTGTTATACTCTATAAGTTTATATTTTAACTATATAGTAGCTTCATTTAAGGTGTAGTTTGCTCCTTAGGGTTCCTACCTATATAGGTACCTAGGCTAACACCTTATTACATAGACTGCAACTTCCTAGTCTTATTAAGTACCTTGCTATCTAGCTAGTGCTAGTAGTATAGGAATCACTTAAGAAGTTCCTTAGTTAAGTATACTCTACCTATATATGTCTACTACTCTAGGTAGGTTTTCCTTAAAGGTAATCTCCCTTACATCTTCTTTAAACTCCTTTAATCTAAGTTTCTACAACTCTATAAGTTCCCTTTTAGTAGGTTTATATTCTTTATTACTTAAAGGGCCTCCTTTAGGAGTGCTATTACTATAGAATCCCTAGTTAGGTTTATTAACAAACATAGCGTTTAACTACTTCCCCTAACCCTATGTAAAGCGTAGGCCCAAGGG
>KV458937.1:0-49525 GCA_001662605.1 Pseudogymnoascus sp. 05NY08
GGGTCGGGTCACCTACGTTCTGAGCGGGATGGACCCCAAAAACTCAAGGAACCCTGCACTATGCACAGTACATAAGCACTAACACCAATCGGATCTTCATAAGATATCACATTTCCCGTTTCGTGCATGCTTTGTGGAACACTTGTGCATATTTTGAGGCGGCACCGATGACGAAGCCGGCGAGCAACGCATGTATCCAAGCCCCTAATCCTAATGGCAAAGCAAGCTGATGGCGACGTTGTTATCTTTATTTGCTTACTTTACCTTCAAAACATACGCCTTTCCCTCCTGTCTCTTCATTTCTGTTGACGTTCTTGTGAGGAATCCAAGATACATAACCGGAGTACCACAATCGGTATCACAATCGCTCAATCCAGTGCTACAAGGGCCATAAAACGTCTCAGACCAACCATCATCATTGCGCCTCTTCCTAACACCTTCGTACTTGCCTGAACCCTTCGTTATCTCGATCAATTGCACCCAACACCACGATGGCGCAAACCAGCCCTCCAGACGCTCAGAAGCATATCGTCGTCCTCGGCGGCTCCTACGGCGGCGTCTCAATCGCCCACTACCTTCTAAAGCATGCCATCCCCAAGCTACCTTCGCCAGCCTCCTACCAAATCATCCTCGTCAGCCCCTCCGAGCAAGCCATGTGCCGTCCAGCCTGTCCCCGCGTCCTAATCTCCGACGACCTCCTCCCCATCTCCAAAGTCTTCGTCAACATCCCCCAAGCATTCACGCAATACCCCACCGCCAATTTTCGCTTCCTGCACGGCAAAGCCACAACTCTCGACCACACGAGCCGCTCCGTCTCCGTCGCCCTCTCAGCAGGCGGGACTGAAATTCTCACCTTCCACTCCCTCGTCCTTGCTACAGGCGCAACTACCACCTCGCCTCTATTCGGTCTAAACCGCGATGACATCTTCCTACGCGCGCGCTGGGCTGAATTCCGCGAGTCTCTTGCGACGGCGAAATCTATTGTCATTGCAGGCGGTGGACCTTCTGGTGTCGAGACCGCTGGCGAGCTGGGGGAGTACCTCAATGGGCGCGCAGGGTGGTTTAGTTCTAAGCTCGAGAACCCGAAGGTGAAGATCACGCTCGTGACATCCGCGGCGCATATTCTACCCGTTCTACGCACATCCATTGCGGTCAAAGCTGAGGGGCTCCTCGCTCAGGTCGGGGTGACGGTCGTCAAGAACACGCGCGTTGCGGGCGTAGTCCCCGAAGGCGCTGGGACGGAGAGCGTGGGTTCCAAGGCGACGGTGACGCTCGGGGACGGGACGACGCTGGAAGCTGATCTGTATATCCCCGCAGTCGGGACGCAGCCAAATACCGATTTTGTTGATAAGTCGCTGCTGGCCGCGGACGGTCGGGTCGAGACCAATGCCGCGACGCTGAGGGTTGATGGAGCCGGGTCAAGGGTCTATGCCATCGGGGACGCGGCGTCTTATTCGCGGCCGGCGATCCATCTCACTCTCGCTGCAATCCCCATTCTCGGTGCTAATATCAAGCGGGACCTCCTGCTCGATGCCGGGGTGGCGGAGACGGCGGTCGGAGACGACAGGGTATATGTTGCTGACAAACGCGAGACACATTTGGTGCCCATTGGGACGAGTAAAGGGGTTGGGGCGGCTATGGGTTATGAGTTCCCCAGTTTCATGATTTGGTTGATTAAGGGACGGGATTATTGGCTGTGGACTGTGGGAAGTTTGTGGAGTGGGAAGGAGTGGAATAAAGAGAAGTGATGGAAGGGCTTGCTGGATATTTTTTGTGGCGATGTAAGGCTGCAAACAGGTTGGATTTGATGTTGGGTTTGATTATCTGTTTCTATACCACTCGGCATATGTCGAATTTGCAGAAGAGCGTAGTTAGGATAGGATAGGAATTGTATCGGACTATTTAACAAATGGCAGATATATTCTCAGCCATTCATACAGCAAGTGTTGAATATCTGTCTCAAGTGAACCGTATAATCCGGTAGAAATCCCATAATATTATTTTCCTCTGTATAAGAATTAATCCAATATATGAATAATAACTACCACCCACCTCTCCTTAGCCTCTCTCAAGCATACTTCTCTCTTCCCCCAACGTACTTCGGCTGCAAATACTTCCAATCAGCATTAAACTCAAAGTCCGTCTGATACAGCCCATAATTAATCAGCTTAACCTCGCTCACCCTCGCCCCCTCATCCGTCTGCGCCCACAAGCTAATCGTCAATGTATTCTCCCCACGGTTATTGATGATTCCAGGTGGCACAGGGAATCGAAGCTGCGGCCCAATATGGAACACCGCCTTGCCGAACTGGTATCCGTTGATCCAGAACATCAAGCGGGCGACTGTGCCAGCTGGCGCGCTGAACTCAATGCCAAGCGGGGCGTCGAGGTCAGCATCGATAGCGAGGCGGAAGGCAGTGGCGTAGAACTGAACGCCTGACTTGGACAGTCCCGTAGTAGGTCCCTCGCTGCGAGACCACTTCGAGACGTCGAAGCCGGGAAGATGCCAGCCGAGGCGCTCGGCGTAGAGGCCGCCCTCATTCATGGGGCCGCGGACGGGGTCGATGTTAGCCGGTCCGCCAGCATTACCCTGGATTTTCCACGTCTTGAAGGGGCCGGTGGAGAGGGAGGCACCGAGGATACCGCGGGGGTTCTCGACACCTTTTGCGGTGGAGGTTTCGTCGTGGCCGTGGTAGTCGACTAGGACGACTAGGACGTTGTTGGTAGCGCGGAGGGTGGCATTGGCGAAGGAGAGCTGGCTGATGAGGGTGCTCTGGGCGGGGTCACCGCCGTGGCCGCCGATGAGCTTGCCGTTAAGCCAGGCGTTGAAGCCGAATGCGAAGCCGCCTGATGTTGTCAGGTTAACAAACGTGGCGCTGGTGCCGTCGAAGTAGCCTCGGTAGACCTTGGCTCCGGCGTAGAAGCCGTAATCGCTAGCAAAGAGAACCGGGAGTGTCGTGGGGGCAACGGGGCTCAACGTAGTCTGTTTATCGCAGACAACCCACTTGGAGTCATCATAATCTGGGTTTATCTCTGGCAGAGAGTCGGCAGATCTCCAGTTCTTGAACTCGGGCAAGGAGATATGGCGGTGCTCTGTACCGGCGATTTTGGCCGTAACTGATCCCCAGGCTGTCTTCGTAGTTGGCAGTCGCTTCCCGTTCCAGACAATATTCCGTACAGAGCTGCCGGCATAAACCTCGAGAGTGGTGGTGGAATTGCTATCTCCTGACACGAAAACATCTCCGTGTTGGACGTATGCGCTTCGTGCAAGGTACGGGCCAATGACGAATACCTGCTTGTCTGCCTCCACAGTTGGGTTCTTGGATGTCGACGGTGCCCAGAATTGCCACGCGGTCCATAATTCGAGCAGATACACAATAGTGCCGTCGCTGAACTTCACAACTGATGTGCCCGGCCCTTGTGTGTAGGTGTAGGCCGTGGTACCATCAGTGGTTGCAGATGAGAATTTCGATTTGCCATAGACCTTGTAGGTCAAGTGAGCTGGCATTCCCTTGAAGGCAAAATGTCCTATGTCGCCCTCTCTGAGGTAAAATACCAAGACATCAACGTCGAAGACTCCGTATGTAAGAACCTCGGCAGTAGAGTACAAAAGAGCATGCTTTCCGAATGTGTAATCGGTCACTATGAGCTTGGACTGGCGGCCGGTAAGGCTAACATTTGGGACAGTGACATTCCCCTTTGTCGTAGTGAGATCAATACTGAAAGTTTCATTGTTCCTGGAGTTCGTGGCTGCGTGCTGCACGACGTAAAATCCTGCCTTGGTATCGGGATTTGCCAGTTGCCACGTCCAGATGGCATCCGTTGATACCTAATAGGTGTCAGTTCATCAAGTCTATATAATACGGGATATGATATTGACTTACACTCCATCCAGTGCCATTTCCAACCATGTAAGTTTTCAACAGGTCCTTCGAAACGCGGGTGAAAAGCCCAAGTAACTTGGTCTGGTAGAGCTTATCCCATTGCTGACGAGTCTCTCTCAGTGGGGCAGAATAATCATAAGACGTATACACGACTGGAGCCGCAGAGTGTCCCTGATTATCATTAGCCAAAATCTCCGCTGATAGTCATGAATGAAACCTACCCAGTTGGTTCCTCCCCAGGTCATGTACAAACTCTGCATGGTAATCCGCTGTCCAACATTATTCTTGTAGTAAATATCCGCAAACTCAGGGCTGTGCTCCGCAAGGCAGTCGTCGTAGAAAGTTCCTCCCCAGGGGCTGAACCAGCCACCCTCAAACTCTGGGACGTAGCTTGGCTGCGTGTAAGAGTAGTTTGAGAACCATTGGTAGTAATTGCGGACTACATTGTAGCCAGAGTTTATATTGGTGCAGGACGTTCCACCAGGGTAAGAATCTAGACCATAGACGTTAACAGATCCACCAACGTCCTCGTAATCGGTAGACCACGACATCGAGCGCTGTCCCTTCTCATTGTGCGAAGACGGCACGGTGACTCCTGCGTCAAGGAAAGCTGCCTTGAGCTGTTCCATGTAAACCACGGCCGAAGCAGTGGCCACATGTGATGTCTCTTGGAGTTCGTTTTCGAGCTGGTTCAAAATAACCGGCTGCATATGCGTCAGCAAGATCTTTATATGGCAGGATTCGAGCTCTACTTACACCACCTTTGGTGATCTCGTTGTCTGCAATAATCTTACCCATCTTGGCAACCCATGGAAGCCAGGCTTGGTGGTAGGTTTCGTCTGATGTGCGCAAGCTCCCCATGCTCCCGTCGGATCCCCACAAGGCGAATCCGCCGCCATTGGTTTCAGCATTGATGTAGGGCCCGGATCTTGCAATGACATAAAGCCCGGCCTCTTTGCAGTAGTCAAGCAATCTCTGGACGTTCTTGCCGGACGTCTCAAAGTCGTAGACATCTCTGGAGGCGGAATGGTAGCTCCAGAAGAAGTAAAGACTACATTTGTCAGTCTTGGATGGTAATGCTCATATCAAAGTGCCATACCTGACGGTATTGAAGCCATTAGCTTTCAGCTTCTGGAGGATGTCCTAGTTTTGTATAAGCTTATTGTCGGTCGGCCATCATGATACAGGAACTCACAAGCCATATCTCAGGCACAGGCATGCGCTGGTAGTGAAACTCAGCCGAACTATAACGCCATGTCAGTAACCCTTAATCTGAAACAATTGTTCTCAGCATATTTACTAGATAAACTCCCTCTTCCCATTAATCATGAGACTGTATCCATCCCATTCGACGATTTTCTGCAGTCCATTGTCTGTGGCATGCGCAGTCCACAGCAAGGCGAACAGGCCAACAAAAAGCTTAAAGAGATGCATTTTCCAGCGAAACAGCAGACCAATGGCTCCTGTAGTTTCGTCTCAGGAAGCCGTACAAGTTACTGATCAGCACACCCTCCAAACATGACAAGCCATATAGCTATATAAGTAATATACCAAGCTTCCCATCTTCTCCAAGGCACAAACTCAATTCGCGGCGATCGCTCCCGACTGGTCGTAGGCCGACCTCCCCCGCCCAACCGACCTGCATACCTCGCAATATATTCCAATTTCCAGCAATCAGAAGTTCGATAGACCAGGTTCGCACAGCACTAAGGATATTAAGAGGTATGTAAATGTCGGTCAAGCCAAGGCGAGATGATGGGGGATCGACGGGGGAGAGGAAGTCGGCAGATCTCGCGCCGAGATCTTGGGGGGGTGGTGTTTGTGGGGTAACGAAACGCGGGGGGGCGATGGGGACGGTGATGATGGCGATGATCCCAGCTACTCTCGTGATAGCCGGAATCCCGGTATATGAAATATGGCGGCAGAGACCTGTCCTTGCATGTTCTTCGCCCACAGATACTCCTTTGCCTATTCCGTTCATCCGACGACCGTTCCTCCGTCTGCGATATTTGCAAACGGGAAAACATTTCAGCATGTCCGTCGTTACGACGTACTCGTATCCACCACCCAATATCCACAGGTATTAACTATACAGAATATTACACACGTAAACGTACATATATAAACATGGCGGTAGGTTCAAGGCGCGAATATGCTCCCCGTAGAAGTGTAAGATATCCGCATCTCTTTAACTTTTAACCTTAACACCGTTTCACCGTTTTACCCCACCAAAATGAAAGCTTCATCCGTCGTCTCCTCCTTGGCGCTCCTCGCCAGCTCCCTCGTCTCAGCGTCACCGACGAGATGCCGCGTCGACAAGCCCGCAGCATTTCTCCTAGCTGGTGATTCCACCACTGCCGTTCAGTCCACAGGCGGAGGAGGTATGGATCCCTCCCCAAAACTCTCGGCAGCCCTGACTGACATATTCCCAGGCTGGGGCACTGGTTTCCTGGGCACCCTCACTAACGGCGCCGTCGGCACCAACTACGGCCACAACGGGCGGACTACCGTCAGTTTCGTGGAGGGAGGTGACTGGGCCAATGTCATCGCCGATGTGAAGTCTAAGGCGTCAAAGTATGACACCTACGTGACGATTCAGGTATGCCCCCCCCACCCCCCACCCCCCCCCCCAATTGACTGCGCGTGCAGACAAACCACCCATCTTTCACCTCACTAATAACGTATAGTTCGGCCACAACGACCAAAAGGCAGCAGCCAACATCTCCGTCGCGCAGTTCACCGCCAACCTCCAGAACCTAGGCCAAGAAGTCCGCGCCGCAGGCGGAGAACCCGTATGTCCCCCCCCTTCTTTCCCGCTACCACCACCCACTAACACTCCGCCCAGGTCTTCGTCACCCCCCTCAGCCGGCGCAACTACGACGCCAACGGCAAGATCATCCTCAACCTCGCCGACCAAGTCGCCGCCACCATCGTAGCCGCCAAAGCCATCAGCGCCGACTACATCGATCTCAACAAAGGCAGCGTAGCATACCTGGAGGCGATCGGATTAGCGGACGCGACGAAGTATAACCTCGTCGAGGGGGACTTCACGCATCTTAATGCGGCGGGGAGCGTGGTGTTTGGGAACTTGGTGAGTGGGCTTCTGGGGAAGCTGGGGAAGGAGTTTAGGACGTATTCGGTGGAGGATAAGACGATTAAGGCGGCGATTAAGGCGGGGAAGTTTATTCTGCCGAGTGTTTAGGGGGTCCGGGGTTGAGAGTAGGGAGGGGAGTCTGGAGGGGTGCTGGGAGTATATATTATTGGCATAGCTTAGCATATACGGAATAATACATACCTGTCAAACTTGTTACCAATATCGGATGGGCAGCCTTCGCGCCTTCCCGCCCTCGCTCTTCCCCCGTCCTCGCTCCTTCCCCGTCATCGCTCTTTCCCGCCGTCGCGCCTTCCTCTTGTCCCCATCGATAATTTCGTCGCCGGTCGTGCCTGCCGTTGAGCAGCTGCCGTCACTCCTTCCCCTTGAGCCCGTCAACAATCCCATCGATGAGTCGTGCCTGCCGGTTGAGGAGTTGCCGTGGCACCTTCCTCGTGAGCCTGTTGACAATTCCATCTATAGGTCGTGCCTGCCAGTTGAGCAATTGACGTCGCGCCTTCCCCTCTATCGATAGGTCGGTCGTGCCTGCCAGTTAAAACATTCCCATCACAACACAACAACACTAACAAAAACACACAAGTAGCGGCAACGTATAATACAATTGTCTCAAATCAAAATCTATCCACTCATCTCATCTCATGCCCATCTATACACGTCCCCATCCCCATCCTCATCTTCATCATCTCCCCCTCCCCGTGCCTGGTGCCGTCTATGGCATAGGTGTATATATCACGCAGCCGACAGTCTACTTAAGCTGAGCCCACAGCTTGGGAGCCGCGCAGGCGGTGGCGCAGTGGGCGAGGTGGAAGACTGTGGGTGGTGTTAGCGGTTGTTCATTCATCGTGGGATCCGCCCATCCATCCCATCCGCCTCATCCCTTCTGCACCCTCCCGTCCCCAGAGCAACAGTTCTCGGAGCAGCAGTTCAAGAACGAAAGAAAGGTAGGAAAATTGTCAGGGAAACTTACACTCCTCAACGCAATCCTCCTTCGCACCACCCTTATCCTCCGCAGCAGTAACGCGCGCAACGCAGTCATCGTAGTGGTGCTTGGGCGCAGCGCACTCCTTGGCCTCTCTGCACTCTGTTTATTCGTTAGCACCTGTCATCGTCTACCTCTTCTTTTCCAATTGCACGCCCATCGCATCCCCGCCATCCAGTTATCCACCGGTATGCCACTATTGCCACTACCAGATAGTTGTTTGAATAGCGGGATAGGTGTGCGGGTATAGTCGGACGGGGGGGTTACGCACCCGCCTCAAGAGTCTCCTTGGGATCAACGATATCCTCCTCCTCCTCCTCTTCCTCCTCCTCCTCAGCGGGAGCGTCCTCGGTGGCCTCCTCGGTCTTCTCGGTGGTAGCCGTCTCGGTCTCCTGTTATGCGGTGGTTAGCATCTTTCTTCCGGGTCGTTTCGCTCATCATCCCCCATCCCCCTCGACCTTAGCCAATCGCATTTATGTCCAGGTCATCGCATCCCCCTTCCTCTCCCATCATCTCCTCCCTCCTTCTCCATCCCTCCCACCGCCCAATCCCCCATCCATCACCCCCAATTCAAAGGAAAAGTAAGTACATACCTCCACCTCCTCCGCCGGCGCCTCCGCCTCCACAGTGCTCCACGGCGTAGCCGCCTCCACAAAATCCCAGAATCCCATTATGATCGATTAATCGCTTATTGTTCCGGTACGGTCGGTCGGGGTTGCAATTGAGTGAGTGGGTTGCTATGCTCGGAATGATGCAGTTCGGGTCCCCGAGAGGAAAACAGAAGCTCGGATGGGTGTTCGATTGAGTTGCGAGGGATGTGATTGGGTGGGTATCACGTGATGCACGTGATGGGTGGGGAATTTTTTGTCCGAGGTGTGCCGATGGTGATTTGGCGGCAGGGAGGGAAGCTTGGATGCAGATGGGAAATATTGTTTTTACAATTATGGAAGTTTGAGGGGAATGGGGGGAAAAGAGTGATGGGAAATGTAGATCGCATGTTATTTAATGACGGGTATCTCCCTATGCTACGCTATGCCACCTAATAATCCCGATCTATCTGCTCCGTAAAGCCGCTTCTTTTCCAACGTGAAAGTTGGGTAAAAGTTGGCGGCGGCTCGCTCACATTCTATAAATTGCTCCTTTTGTTCCCCTCTTGGGCAGCCACCTCGTGATTTTTTAGAAGGTATACACAGTAACAGTACCATGTACAACCTCCCATCGTAGGAGGGCAGATGTATCAACACCCTTCCTTCATATTCCATCTGTGCATTCTCCCAACCGGCGCCGCAAAGCCAAGCCTTCAATCTTTCGGCTCTTCGTTCCATTCCCATCAAATAAACAATCCCACACGACCCCACCACCCCCTACTCCTCCCCACTATCCCTCTCAAACTCCGCCCGCCGCCTCAGCCGCTGATCGAGATCAATCCCCACCGCCTGCGCCTGCGCCTCCTCATACCCCGGCGGCGGCTCATCCGGTTGTGCCGCCGCTGTCTCCGGTTCCGCCCTCGGCTGTGCATCTACCGGCGGCGGCGGCGCCTCTCTCGCACCACCTGCCGCCCCTGCCCCCGGAGCTACCGCAGCAGGTTCATAAGCCGGCAACTGCTCCAAATGCAACCCCTGCAGCACCTCCTGATCCACGCCCCCCGCCCCCCCCACATTCCTCCCCGCATCCCTCGCAGCCTGCACAGCCTGATGCAGGCGCTCCTTAATTAGCTCAAAGACATTGTGGTAGTCGAAGGCGCCGCCCTCGCGGAAGGTCATGCGCAGGTCGATGAGGGCGAGGGAGGGGGGGATGCCGCCGCCGGCGACGGGGCGGACGGAGGCGGTCCAGTAGTTTGCGCCGAAGAAGGGGGCGCGGACGTAGGTGTCGTAGAGGTTGAGGATGGGGCAGGAGAAGGAGGTTAGGGAGGGGGAGGAGGTGGTGGGGATGTAGACTATCTGGGGGGGGGGGTTAGCGGGGCACCTGGGGAGGGGATGGGGAGGGGCGTACTCGTTGGTTGGTGATGTATGCGACGCCGCCGTCGCTGGAGACGGACCAGGGTTGTGTTGAGGAGTGTGTGTTTGGTGGGGAGGAGAGGGTGAGTGAGGTGCGGATGGGGGAGCGGTAGAGGATTCGTTCGTTGGGGAGTTTGACGAAGGGTTCGCTCGACTGCGGCGAGACCATCACCCAGCTTTTCATACGGTCAGTTGCTGACTTGAGCATGTCGTGTGATGTGGGGGGGAGGGGGAGGACGGGGGAGGACGGGGGGACGAGAACGGGATATACAAGAAAGGGAAAATAAAGCTGAGGTGCGCGCAGGCAAGGGCAAAGTAGGAGGGCACGACATGGGCATGGTGGGATATATACATGTCATGTCCTCCCTCCTCTTCCCTTCCCGCTGCCCCTGTCGCGGCCTGCAGGTATGGTATGTACAGTACATATATACAAATATGAGGAAAACGGGAATAGAAAGAAAAAGGCGGGAACGAACTTGATTGACATCTTGGGAGCTCTGAATATTGCCTAGACCGGGCACAAGAGGCAGAAACGGCTTAGAGACAGCGAGTTCGATTTATCAGAAAGCGGGGAGCGCCACTAGAGCTCGTCTCCAGCGTTTGGCGATTCCTTCATATGAGGTTGCTCGGCGGTGATCTGACCGGTTACGCTTTTTTTCTGGTGCTGGAGCTGCGATGGAGAGACAGAGGCGTGGTAGACGGGTTCAGGGTCTTCGGGGGAGCTGTCGCAGATGCCGGAGCAACCCCTAGCCTGCAGGATGATGTTCAAGCGAGCTGGCGTGGGTCTGTAACTGTGGATTCTCGGTGACGATGTCAAGAATGGTCGGTCGATGAGAGAGCGGGGGGGAGGCGTTTTGTGAGGGCTTGTGCGCGCGATGGAGGGAGCTCTCTGGCGTTGGCGTGGGCGCGGACGGTGGTGGTGGGCTAGCTCGTTGGTGGGCTAGCTGGGTAGTATAGTGGCTAGACTGGCTGGATGGCTAGATGGCTAGATGGCTTGTTTGGAATGGGCCGGTTCGAAAAGAATCGGTGTCCTGCACGTACTACTGCAGCAGTAAGTGCAGTAATAACTGCACCGGGCTGTATGGGTGAGACGAGGGTGGATTTGGCTGCAGGAGCTTGCAGATAGCGTGCAGATGGGTGCAGATGGGTGCAGATGGGTGCAGATGGGACGGCAGCTGAAGAGTTGAGGTGGTACTTTGAGGCTGGGGAGGTCCGAGATTGGTTGGAGACGGTTGAAGATGGCGGTAGAGTTGTAAGAAGTTTGTTTGCATATATATATCCTCAGTATATCCTCAATATATATTTTATAGAGGAATAGAAGTGGCGGTTAGATAGAAGTGGCGGCTAGAAGGCAGACGACAGACGACGTGGAGGGGCAATCATTTGGGGGAGAGACAAGGAGAAAGAGGCGACTTATCCGCCGTCCCGCGATAGCCAAGAGCGGAGATTGAGCGGAGGTAGCATTCAAGTACCCCGGAAGTCGAGTTGAGCCAAGTTGCGCTTCGATCGCCTGTAATGTTCTGTAATTTCGGGTAATCTCGTCCACTAAATCCATCTGCAGGTACACTCGGCTACTTGGGGAGTATTCTGGCAGGTACCACTTTGAGCGCCGATTGCGCGTGAAGCGCGGGAAAATGATTGGGAGAGGTACTTGTGGGTTTAGTACACGTACGCTCTGGGCTCTTCTTATAGCTCTAGTTCACGTGATTTTATATCTTAACGATGAGAAGTGTGAGGGATGAGGAGTACAACATCAGTCTGCTTTCTCAAAGGGCTCTGCTGCATCTGCACGATAGATGAATGGAATATGACACGATGCCATACTGCTGAAGCAGACCAATATGTCTGTCTCCTCAAAGGACGTTCTGCCTGCATATGCATTGCATGTGCAGGATGGATGAGGAGGGTGCTCCAATATATATACCAGCCTATCTCCTCAAGGTGTTTCAAGCTGATCAATAGGATTTTGCAGATGCAGACGTATGTGATTATATCGAGCTTATCACTATCTCTCACTAAATTTGTGGTATGGATTTCCAAATCGGGACATATAAACTGCGGACGGGATGACGCGTGAGAGCCGGGGCGCGAAAGCTTATACATACAGAGCCATACAGACTAATTTTGACATTCAGAATATCATACACGGCTTGACCCCATCCTAACATATATCTCCATGCTGACATATCACAACGTTCTATACTATTGTGTACTACTCACCTCCTTATAAACCATAAGGGAGCTTCAACCATCTCTAGCACGTGATTCCCCTCCACTTCCCCACCTTCAAACGTCACCGCCGCCGCTGTCCCCGCTACCTCGGTTATCAGATCTTATCTCCATATGATACTCCCCCTCCTCTCCCTCCACCACCACCACTCTCCAACCCTCCAAACCACACAACCACCCTCCACCCAATGCTACAACCTCTCCTCCGACCTACCCTTTCCACCCTCAGAAACCTCTCCACCCTCAGAACCCTCACCACCACCACCACCCGCCTCCCCACCACAATGACCACCCCCACCCCCATGCCCCCCTCAACCCTCACAACCCTCTCCACCTACACCGCCTGCGACATCTCCGACGCCCTCCTCGCCCTCTCCCTCCCCCACGGCGGATTCATCCCCGACCTCTCCCCCGTTTCCCCCCCCGCTTCAGCAACCCCCCTAATCGCCCTTGCCTCAACCCTCCTCTACCTCCCCCTCACCCCTCCTCCGCCAGCTTCCACCCCCTCTCCCGCGCCGCCTTCCAATATCCCCGCTGGGAGCCATTGGACGGATTTAGTCCCTGAGGATACGATATTAATCCAAGCGGGGCCGGTGTCGCATGCTGCGATGTTGGGGGGGATATTGGCGATGCGACTTAAATACCGTGGTGTGAAAGCTGTGATAGCACATGGGCGCGTTAGGGATGTGGGAGAGATTAGGGAGGTGGAGTTACCGGTTTGGTCGCTGGGGACGTCGACGGTGGGGAGTGGAGGGGGGGTGAAGGCGCATGCTGTTGATGTTGCGGTGGAAGTTGGGGGGGTGAGGGTGAGGGCGGGGGATGTGGTGGTTGCGGATCCGGGGAATGGGGTTGTGGTTATTCCTGCTGAGAGGGTTGGGGAGGTTCTGGCGCTGCTGCCGGGGTTGGGGGAGGCGGATCGGAGGGTTAAGGAGGCTGTTGCGGGGGGGATGGGGGTCGCGGAGGCGTTTAAGAGGTTTAGGAAGTGAGATTGAGATAGGGGGGTGTATAGTATAGAGAGAGGGTATTAGATTTCCATTTTACTCCTAAAAGACGACGCTTGCTTCACTATTATGTATCACCACCACTCAATCTAACCACGCCCAAGTCCCCACCACCCTCCCCTCCTCCTCCGCCGCAAGCTTCAAAAACATCCCGGGGCTAAGATCAATATCCGTCGCCTTACACCCCGTACACCGATCCACAACTTTCACATCCACGCTCCGAGTCTTCCCATCCCTAGCGTCTGTGTGCGTCACTCTCAACTTCCTGCCGCATAACGGGTTTTCGTTGGGGTTCCCGGAGATGGAGGCTGCGTCGTAGAGGAGGTGCGAGACGGCGCAGATGGGGTCGGTGGAGGTGTTTTCAAAGCCGCAGCTGCCGTAGCCGGGGCCGGGGGAGTAGTAGGTTAGATCGCCTGTGTGGGGTGTTGCGTTTCCGGGGAGGGGGAGGGAGGCGCTGTATCATCATGTTAGATGGGTCTAGAAATCAAATAATTGAAAAAGAAGGTGCACGAACGAATCTCCACCCCCCTTCTTCAACCCAAGACCCAACCCCAATCCCAGCACCAGAATAAGCAATGCCAACAGTCCCAGAGCACCTAACAACACCGTCCGTCGACTACGTCCCATATACCGCCTATGCGAAGGCATAATCCCATCAAACCTCTCCTTCAACCCCGGCCGCGCCGCTGCAGTGGTAGGGGCTATATACGTAGGCGCCGCGGCGTAGGGCGCGCCGCTCTCGAGCGCTTTCTCTTCCGCGGTAGATGGTGCGATGGAGGATTGCCATGATTGCGCCGCCGTCGGCGCGGGGTGCGTTGGTAGTCGCGCGTTGCCTTCCCAGGCGGGGTTGGCGAAGGGGTCTGCTGTTGCCATTGCGCTGGTCGAGTCGAGTTGGATTCGTCGTGGAGTGAATTGCGCGGTTTGCGCGCGCTGCTGTGGGGGGCGCTTCAATCCGTCGCTTCGTGCTGTCTATCGTCGCCAATGTCTATCGATTAAAGGCGCGCAGGAATAAGATGTCGCGTGGTTATATACAAGAAAGTAAAAGCGCAATATGAGGAGGGAGATTGAGATTGGAGTCTCAACCGCCGCCGTCGTTGGTCCTACGCTGCCCTGACATAATTTCCCGCTTCGGTCGGGGGACAGCGGATTCGCGGCGGGGCGGCGCATAGGGGTGCAGCGGGCGCATTGACACGCCATTTCAGGAACGGGAATCTGGGGTAACCAACCGTAACTTGACGTGGCAGCGGAGCGGGGCGGGGCGGGATGGGAAAGGAGGGGCGGAGGAGAAGGTGGCTGGCTGACATGAGCTTGGCGATAAGCGGAGGAGGCAGCAGTTGTGTTCTAGCACGATGGATGATGGAGAAAGAACGATATATTTGGTCATTATGTATTGATCTCTCTGTCTGTTGTAGTGGGCTGTGCAAACAAAACTTATTTACGTTACTCTCGTTATATCCTGTCCCCCACGGAACTTGCATGCGTCTGCGCTGGAGGGGGGTTCGGTTCCCAAAAAAACACCACGAAAAACCACAAAAAAAAACACAGGAAAAGAAGACACAACTATAGACACAAACAGTATCCAGGTTTCCCTATTTTCATCTGGCGAACCCTCACTCCCTTCCCTTCCTTCTCTATATACCGTGTGTGTGTGTGTGTGTGTCATTCGCCTTATAAGCGCCAGAGTAGAAGAGCCGGCCAGCCTGGTTTCCGTGGCCAAATAACAAAACGCCGTGTGTGTCCGATCAATCCATATCGTTGAAGAAGGGGTCTGGGATCTCCGTCACCAGCCTAGCCTAGCTTACCGCCCATTAAAACGCCGGCTCTTCATGTTCTCCTTACAGTCGTCGCAGTACCATTTTGCTGCTGGCTGTGTTAGCAGACCGTCGCTATCGCCATGATATAGACAAAGAGGTGGAGGGAGAGGGAGAGGGGAAACTCACCATTCTTCGGCGCGACCTTCAGTCCCGCACACTCCATGTGGAACCACTCCTTCGCACACGCATCATTATCACACGCCACCATCTCCCCGTAACTGACACCATTACAGTAACAGTACCGCGGCTCATTAGCATCAACCTCCACCTCCTCATCATCCTCCGCATCGCCCAGCACGCTATTCGCCGCGTCCTCTTCAGCAGGCTGCGCCGCAACAAGCAGCGCCGCCTGTCCTGCCCCCTTCTTATGTGACCTCTTCGCCGCTCCGCCATCAACGGTGTTGCGCCTACTACCCGCCCGCACGGGCTCGGCAAACGTCGGCATAGCAGGCGTAGAGGGCTTGCTCGCGCGCCCGCTCTTCGTCATTACGGGTGGTGCCGTGACAGTCTGTACAGTCTGCGCAGCATCAGCGGCAGACTCGAGATCCTCGTGCTTAAGCGGCCCGTCTTTGCGGGGTCCAACGAGGAGGGCGCCGCGCATGGCGGAATCAGTGGGGTCGGCGTCTTCAAGGACGTGCTCGCCCTTGGTGTTGGCAGCGGTTTCCTTCATGGTTGTTTTGATTTCGGGGATGGGGCGCCCGGTGACGCTGGCGGCGTTGGTAAGATCGGGTAAGGTGTTGATGCCGTTAGGTTTGATTGATGCGGATGAGGATGCGCGGAGGCGAGAGGAGTCGACGACGTTTTGGAGGGAGTTCTGTCGCGCTCGCATCGCGGTGGGTCGGCCGTTGGCAAGAGGGGGGGAGTTTCGGTTGTTCTTGATTTCCTGCACGTTGCGGACGGGAGAGGATGCGAGTCTCGGTGACATGACATTCGAGTTCGCCGCAGCAGTCCTAATGGGTCAATATTAGCATGTGAGTT
Organism: Pseudogymnoascus sp. 05NY08; assembly: GCA_001662605.1. Lineage (NCBI taxonomy): Eukaryota > Fungi > Ascomycota > Leotiomycetes > Thelebolales > Thelebolaceae > Pseudogymnoascus > Pseudogymnoascus sp. 05NY08. The sequence goes on from KV458937.1 coordinate 15,995, forward strand.
ATTCGCCTTCCATTGGGTGACATACCTTTTCCTTGGCTGGCCATTCGTAGTTGCCGCCGCCTTCGATCGCTTCTTCGAATCGGGAAGTGGTGTACCGCGGGGGCTGTTGGTTTTGCCCTTAGCACCAACTCCATTGCTCCCATACACGCTACTAATTGATCGTTCCATAACCGCTCCTCCATTCGGTCCCTTGTCAACCTTGCGCCTCTTCGAAGGCGGATTGCCGTGCGCCCCGCCAATATTTGTAGTGGCGCCAGAATTCGACGTATCAGCCGGTCTGCCCTTCTTTGTATTGCCATGGGGCCTCTTATTGTCCTTGCGGTGATCGGTGTTGTCATCGAAGTCCGATTCGGCAAGCTGTTGGCGCCCTTTCTTCGCAAGCATCGCCTGTTTCCTGGCGTCGCTGCGGGCTGCCGCTTCTTCGGCCGCAGCTGCAGCGGCGGCATTTGTGAGGTGGTTGACATTCGCATTCTCGCGTCTTGATCTCTCGTTCGGCTTGGCGACGACCCTGTTCTCGGTGTATGCCCAATGCTTTGTGTTGCCGTGTCGCGCCTCTTCGCTAATCTCGCTTTCGACGAAAGGAAGGCAGTCGGTCAACCTCGCGAGGTGCTTATCGAGAGCCTCGGTCGCAGTGGAGATGACGTGGTTCTTTTCGTCGAGGGATACTAACATCTCTTGCATTGTGTAGGCGCATTGCCGGAAGAGCTGGCGGCGAGGGAGGTTGTCTGCGTCATAAACCGCGGTCGCGCGATCTGGGTTGTCGGTGTCATCGAGCATGGAAGTATTTCGGCCAGTTGCAATTGAGCCATTGACGCTCATAGGGACACTGCCAGGGGTTGGAGTTGAGTCTGTTATTTGTAGTCTGTCTGTAGATTGTGATCGTGCTGGTAGTGGGTGGTTAAGAGCGGTCTCGACGAGTTGGACCAGCGCCTCTTCTGGGGCAAAAATTTTCGCATCAACTTCCTTGAGCAGTGTAAAGTGTCGAACAAGCTCTCTAGGTAGTGCAGTTATAGCGTCGGCGAAATGTGTGACTGCAGGATAGATTTCGGTCTGCTCTTCCTCGTCGGGCGAAATGCGTCCGGAGGCATCGCGAGCGCCGAATGAGCGCCCGAGGCCACTGTGAGCTCTTGGTGGGTTTGCTCGAGTCTGGCGAACAGGCTGAGCCCTGCGACCCGATGATGTATCGGGGGGCATTTGTCGTGCCGTCCTCATCGTGTTCTGGTCGTTGTGGTTCGATGATGGTCGACGTCTGGTGGTGGGCAGAGGTTACCGGGAGCTCCTGTGTGCGACGATGTGGTCGATAGTAACGAAGGTCAGAGATACGTATTCTGCTCTGTTATTCTTTGAGTATGAATCATAGAGAAGAGCGATAATTCACCATGGAATTCATGGGATCATGGGTAATTTCTTGCGCTGGAACAAGAGAGGGTAAAGGGCGGGAATGGGGAGGGCTGATGGTCGCAACCAAAAGGTGTGTTTGTCTTCAATGCAAACATACCGTTGGATTTCCCGGACGGATAACAATGCCGCGCCAGCATTGATAGCTCCAAGGTACGTAAATAGCAGCATAAAAGAAATATCTGTGTACCACAAATGCAAAAAGAATTATAATAATATTAGGATATAAAGTGGGGTATATTAATGTTTAACTAGCTATTATAAACGTTTCAATTGCATTAATTGGTTGCCTTTTCGTCTAGATAACTAATTTATTGACGTATAATTAAAACATTTTTATTGTCAACTTTATATTATATTTTACTATTTACTGCCTCTAAATTCCACACATTATTATCCATATAACATTTAACGTAGTTCTTATTGTCATGATTAACTCTATTATAGCTACTATAGCCATCTAGAACGCGCCTCTAAACTGGTCAACTAACTGCCTTCCTAACGTCCTCCGCGGAGCCACGTTCCCTCCCTGACGGCCATCTGAGCCTGTGGCAGCAGCAGCATTTGTATTCTCCTCTTCAAGCCTCCTCCTGAGCCCCTCAAATCCCTCTCCGCGCTTCTGCGGTGCAATTCCGACCATCCGCCCTGGAATGCGCCAGGAAACCATCACTCCAGGCAAGACCTCATTCCGCCAGAGATATCCCACCGCCCACCCAATTGTGGCACCGAGTAACGACCCTGGAAACTGAGCCAGAGCAAGCTGGCCCACTAATAGATAGGTATAGGACTTGTCCGAGAAGGTAATGCCAGAAAATGGCGCATTGGCGGGCGGGGCAGACGACGCTGCGATGCGGTACTTATATGTATGGGGGATGGCGGCATAGTATTGCGCAAGAAGGGCGTATATAAGAGGGGTCAGGCCGGCGGGGAGGTAGTTGATTCTGTTGAATGAGAGGGGCCGGATGACCAGGGCGAGTATGATCGGGGGCAGGAGCGCCGTTAGAGGGAAGAGGACAAGGAGGAAGGACTGTATTGAATTAGCCATGTACATATATGCAACCACCATGTAGGCGGCAGCTTTATTAGAGCACAGGACTTACGGCGAATTTGCGCGAACCCCAGAGACGTTCTATGCCCCGCAGACTATACAGCGTCATGGCAGCCATGAGAACCTCGCTCGAGTTGGTGTAGCAGAGCTGATATATAAATGCGCGCCATAGCTGACCATACTTCCAGAAGTGCGGATCGACTTGGATCCAAAAGTAGTATTTGATATCAGTGACGGAGACCAAGATGGACGCGGCTATGATTCCCAGGACGAGGCTGCGGGACACAGGCGCACCAGCGAAACCTGAGGAGTGCATGGTGGGTGAAACTGATATGCGCAATGTCGCCGAGCGCAGCTCAATGCGACCGCATACGAAGGTGAGAAGCTGCTGGTGAGCTTATGTGAAGTTAAGCCCTCTATGTGATAGGGGAAAGTCGCAATAGCGGTGGGGGATGAGATCTGAAGATAGCTGTTGATTGCCACATATCACCAAGGCCACAGTCGATGATGTCGGGTACGGGCTTACCCGAGGGTGTCGTATGCGTAAGGCTTAGCCACATATTGCCTCGCAACCCCCAGCCTCGCCAACTTCAAAAAGTCCACGTCCACGTATTTGGTCAACTCTTCATGACCACGCAATAACCGCTTCTTAACATAAACCGCTGGAAGATTGTTGGCTGTACGCATTCCGAACTGTATGCCCAATTGATATCTCGACCTCCTCAACTCCAAGACCTGGACGGCCTCAGGAAGACGCATCCGCCAACATGACGTCTATGCATCTCAATCAGTTGCGGAAATGGGTATATTCCTCGCCGCCAGTTGAATGGGGCATGAACCAGCTGCGCGAGCTGCTTATAGGCGCCGTGAGCCAGGGACCAGTTCCTCAGCACATCGCATTCGTCATGGATGGGAACCGTCGGTTTGCCCGGAGCCACAAGATCGAGACTGCGGAAGGACACAACTTGGGCTTCGAGTCTTTAGCTAAGGTTGGTGAATATCCCATCAGTTATTGTATGGACATGCTAACTCGCCTATAGATCCTCGAAGTTTGCTACAAACTAGGCGTCAAAGTTATTACAGTCTACGCATTCAGCATCGAAAACTTCAAGAGGTCGAAATACGAGGTCGATACGTTGATGGACTTGTTCAAAGTAAAGCTGGCACAAATATCACAGCATGGGGAGCTACTGGATCAATATGGAGCAAGCATCAGGATACTGGGGCAGCGCGACTTGATCAGACCCGATATACTTGAGGCCTGCAACAATGCAGTCGAGGTGACACGAGGGAATGGAGAGTTCGTCTATCCCGCATCCTCCCTGGAAGATCTACCGTCAGCTAACTTGACTCAGTGCCATACTTAATATCTGTTTCCCATATACCTCCCGCGATGAGATCACAACCGCGATCCGCTCCACGGTTGACGAGCTATCCACACCTCTCCCCACCCCAAAGCGCCCATTTTCCGAGAGGCGTATCGCCCAGAAACTTCGGTCCCGAAACCTCACATCCTCCGCTTCGCCGCCCCGCCAGGCATCGCCCACGAGAGTTGAGGTCCCTGGAGCTGGAACCGAGCTCGATGACTCCATTTCGTCGAGCGCGACGCTCCACCCTGACTCTGTGTCCAGTTCGGATCTCCCGAACCCAGAGGAGCCCACGTATCCGGACCCAGAGAGCATCACCGCTGCGACGGTCGAGTCGCATCTGTTTACTGCCGGAAACCCGCCCCTGGATCTCCTGATCCGGACAAGCGGCGTGAACCGTCTTAGCGATTTTATGCTCTGGCAATGCCACGAAGACACGCAGCTTAGATTTTTAGACTGCTACTGGCCGGAGTTCAGCCTGAGGCACTTCTTGCCTGTGCTTATTGAATGGCAGTGGCAGAGGAAGTATGGTGACGACAAGGAGGGAGGAGCTGTTAAAACGAGACCGAAGTCAGCAAAGATGTACTGAGAAGATGATACCGGCACTACCTCACACAGTTCTGGATTTCATAGCAAGTTTGGCGCCCGGAGCATGTTTACTCGACACTGTTGGTAACGAAATCTATTGCTAGTTACATTATGTATAGACGTCGAAAATAATGGGAGCAGAGTTAGATTGTAAAAACCAACTTCATAAATAATACTGTTTCCAACTCTATAAAGTAGTATTTCTCATGTATGATAATAACTGTGGCTGTTGGAGATCATGTGAAGTTTGATACTGTAAGTCACGGGTTCCCGTGATTGATTGGTTGTGGCGGCTTAGTCATTTGGTATCCGCTAGGTAGCTACAGTTACTGCAACGGATACCATCACTGCGTTCGGTCGAAGCTTCAAGGACCACCCCTCCACATCCCGATACCTTTCCCTTCTCAAGCCCCTTTCTCTGAGTCGGCCTGTGGAGGTTCTTTGCCATTATGGCGCCAGCAAAGGATACCATGTTCCGCTCGGTGGACATGAGCATGGTCCAACTGTACGTCGCCAACGAGATAGGCAGGGAGGTCATCAACGCTTTGGGCGAGATTGGACAGATCCAATTCCGCGACGTGAGTATTGCTAATGGAGAGTAATGTGGCTCATATGCTGATGGTGCATGTAGCTTAACTCGGAAACATCGGCCTTCCAACGTACCTTCACACAGGAGATTCGGCGGTTGGATAACGTCGAGAGACAGCTTCGTATGTCCCCTGGCGACCTCTGGGGGGATAATCGCTGACACAAGCAGGCTACTTTCACTCACAGATGGAGAAGGCTGGAATTCCTCTACGAAAACTCGATTTGGACATCGAGTCCCTGGCTGCGCCATCTACCTCCGAAATCGACGAGCTCTCCGATCGAAGCCAAAGCCTCGAGCAAAGGGTCGCCTCGTTAAACGATAGCTACGAGACGCTGAAGAAGAGAGAGGTGGAGCTCATAGAGTGGAGATGGGTGTTGAAAGAGGCCGGAGGATTCTTCGATAGGGCACATGGCAATGTTGATGAACTTCGGACGTCTATCGATCAGGATGACGATGCGCCCCTACTCCAGGATGTCGAACAGCACCCACAAAATGGCGACGCTGGCGAGCGATCTCTGTCGATCATGAACATTGGCTTTGTTTCCGGCGTCATCCCTCGCGAACGTGTGGCAGCTTTCGAGAGAATCCTGTGGCGTACGCTCCGTGGCAACTTATATATGAACCAGTCCGAGATCCCCGAAACCCTCGTCGACCCGACAAACAATGAAAGCGTGGATAAGAATGTCTTCGTCATTTTTGCACACGGGAAGGAGATTATCGCAAAGATCCGAAAGATCTCCGAGTCCCTGGGAGCCGATTTATACGCTGTGGACGAGAACAGCGACCTGCGCCGAGACCAGATCCACGAAGTCAACACCCGACTCAGTGATCTTGGTAGCGTCCTGCGAAACACCAAGCAAACTCTCGATGCTGAGTTGACACAGATCGCTCGCAGCTTGGCCGCTTGGATTGTGATCATCAAGAAGGAGAAGGCTGTTTATGAAACGCTCAACCTCCTATCCTATGATCATGCGAGGAAGACTCTTATCGCAGAGGCTTGGTGCCCGTCGAACTCCCTCCCTCAGATCAAGGCCGCCCTTCAAGATGTCAACAACCGGGCCGGTCTAACTGTCCCATCTATCATCAATGAGATCAGGACAAACAAGACACCACCAACTCTCCAGAAGACGAACAGATTCACAGAAGGCTTCCAGACCATTATTAACGCCTATGGTACTTCGAAGTATCACGAAGTCAACCCTGGGCTGCCTACCATCGTCACCTTCCCGTTCCTCTTCGCAGTCATGTTCGGTGATCTTGGACATGGCTTCATCATGTTCTGCGCGGCAGCTGCCATGATCTACTGGGAGAAGCCACTGAAGAAGGTTCGAGACGAGCTTTTTACAATGGCTTACTATGGACGCTATATCATGCTTATGATGGGAATCTTCTCTATGTACACCGGTCTCATTTACAACGATATCTTCTCGCGATCGATGTCCCTCTTTTCTTCTGCTTGGGAATGGCCCACAGACTTCAAGAAAGGGGACACGGTCGTAGCGCACCTCAACCGCGATGGACACCGATACCCGATCGGTCTTGATTGGATGTGGCACGGAGCTGAGAACGAGCTTCTTTTTGCAAACAGTTACAAGATGAAGCTCAGTATCCTCATGGGTTGGTGCCACATGACCTACTCCCTGTGCCTCTCCTATATTAACGCTCGTCGCTTCAAGTCCCCAATCGATATTTGGGGCAATTTCATCCCGGGCATGATCTTCTTCCAATCCATCTTCGGATATCTTGTGTTCACCATCGTCTACAAGTGGTCGACCGATTGGTACCCGCTGGCACCCGACGACTGGCCTGCAGGCGTCCAAGCGCCTAACCACAGGAACCCACCTGGACTCTTGAATATGTTGATCTACATGTTCCTCCAACCCGGCACTATTGATGTGCCTTTATACGGTGACGGAACCTACCAGAAGATCATTCAGAACTTCCTCGTCGTCATTGCTATTATCCAGGTCCCCATCCTCCTCTTCCTTAAGCCCTTTTATCTGCGCTGGGAGCATAACCAGGCCCGCGCCAAGGGTTATCGCGGTATCGGCGAGACGTCGCGCGTCAGTGCTCTCGATGGAGACGATGATGACCGCCGTGGTAGCATTGCTAGTGAGACGGAGGGTGTCGATATGATTACTCAGGGCATCGACAATGATGGCGAAGGCCATGAGGAGTTCGAATTTGGCGAAGTTATGATCCATCAAGTTATCCACACTATTGGTAAGCAGGCCTCCCCTTTCTATTTTACCCACTCTAACACATCGTAGAATTCTGCCTCAACTGCGTCTCCCACACGGCGTCTTACCTCCGTCTCTGGGCTCTCTCGCTCGCGCATCAACAGCTTTCCCTTGTTTTGTGGACTATGACTCTTAACAACGGATTGACCTCAACCGGCATCAGCGGGGTGATCACCCTTGTCATAACATTCTACATGTGGTTCTTCCTCAGTGTCGCTGTGCTCGTCGTCATGGAGGGCACGAGCGCCATGTTGCATTCGCTGCGTCTGCACTGGGTCGAGGCGATGAGCAAGCATTTCATGGGTGACGGAATTGCGTTCGAGCCGTTCAGCTTCCGGCAGATGCTGGAGGAGGACGAGGAGGTGAAGGAGTTCAGTTAGAGGGATACGCGGCGCATGTAACAATATATACACTGTCTTTGGATTTTCCTTATGTTGACCCTAGCGGCGTGTAGATGTTATGAATTGGAGAAAGATACGCTAGTCACTTTTTCTGTGACTCAATTCTGTAACGTGACTTGTGATCGGAGTTAGAGCTGCATCTTTGCTCCACATCCCCCCTCCTCGGCATTCGCATTGAGCTGACTCCTCTCCCACTTATGTGTTATGCAGCACATAGATAGTGCTGTACTTCGTACTGTCCAGTCGGACCGTTGCTGACCAAAGTCCGACCCCCCCCCCTTTTTCGCTCCCACCCTCCCAAACTCTAACGGTAGCACCCCCACCCCCCCATGCCCATTGAGAGCGGTGTGCCTGCCCCTCCCTGCCAACCCGGCCGCACCTGCTATCTATAGAGTAGCTGCGAACCAGGCCCGTGGCGCCGCAGCCGCACGTCCGATGTCGGTAAGTGCGCTGGGCTGGGCGCCGCCCTTCGCCGATTTTTCTCTTCGTGAACGGGATGGTGAAACGCGGGGATGCGGTTCGGGGGTCTCTGAGATAGAGTCTACGGTGATATATACACCAGAATCGGCATTCCGCATCTGGAGAGCCCTCACTCAGTTAGCCATTAACCAACCTCCAATTATTTTCCGTTTCCCCCCTTAACCCTCCCTCCCCTCCATGCCTAGTTGATCAGTGCTCTTTGATCTTGACCTCATTGGCACTGTTATTCTGATACCTCACCCCAGTCAGCCGATCCGTGACTCCCATAATATCATTTTCTGCCCAGAGAATCCTGCCCTCGGGGTGTCCCAGTAAATGCCCAAACCCCGTTCCGGGGATTACCTTCCCCCCCGGCCCACGTCGCCCAACCAGAAACTCCTCATCCAAAGTGCCAACGCAGATCTCAACCTCGCCCTCTTCATACGGAGGCGAGCAATCAATCATCCCATCGAGCGCCTGGCGTGTGGCGCGCGAGCCCCCAATGTCAGCTAGCCCGTGAACATCGCCGCACAGGCGCGGATCCTGGCGCCAGGCGATGAAGGAGCCGCAGCGCTTGCAGAAGAGGCGGTGGTAGCCCGGCGAGCGGCTGTAGTCGCCTAGCTCGGAGGCGGGGGCCACGCAGGAGAAGGAGGAGAGGGGGAGGGTGTGGAGGTGAAGCATTAGGGCGCCGGATTGCTTGCGGCAGGCGGTGCAGAGGCATTTGGTTGACTGGCGGAGGGGGTCAGTGGGGACTTATTTTGGGAAGGAAGTTGGGATTGGTGAATAGAGTCATAAATAGGTGAGTTTGGTTAATTGGGAATGGAGGAAGACGTACGTTCATGGCAAAATCGTGGCCTGGAGGGAAGACAACGCTGTATCTGATTGCGCCGCAGAGACAGCCGCCCGCGGCTTTGACTGGCAGCTTTTCCTGCATGGTTCTATTTTATATTTGATTCGAGAGAATGCTTCTTTGGAAATGTGTTTGCTTTTTAAAAAGCAAAAGAAGAAAAAAATATTGGAGGATGACGCGCAACTGTAGTAATAAGCCGAGTTGCGCATGGGCATCCCACCTTCAAATGTTAGTCATTCACTTGGCGGGGTCCCGGGTCGCGTATGGCGGACGACGTGTTAAGGCACTTGGTGCGGGGAAATAATGCTCCGTATCACGCTGTCACGGGAGTTAGGGATACACCGCGCAAAGTACTTTTATGACTTCATCCTCATAATTTAATGGTATCTTGCCATTTATCATGCCTCATAACTCATATTTCCACCTTATTCACATCTCACCCCCCTTATCCCCTCACCCCATGGGCAACAGAGAACTTCCACCTCGTTCCCTTAACCCCTTCAGTCACTGGCCCCAGCGAATTATTAACCCACGTCACAGCCCCCTCCGGATGGCAGAACTGCTCTCCAACCCCCTTCTCAATCACATTCCCCTCACCATCTTTCTTCCCAACGAGGCACTCCTCGTCTACCGATCCCGCCGTTACCTCGATGATTCCGTTGCCCTCCCACGCGAGATATGAACCGCATGCTGTGCAGAACCAGCGTAGGTTATCTTTGATGACTTGGTAGTTGGCGAGTGGAGCGGCGGGGGTGGCGGAGGGGGAGGTCCAGGTGAAGCTGCTGCGGGGTAGAATGTGGACGTGCACGGCGACGGCTCCGGATTGCTTGCGGCAGAGGGTGCAGAAACAGGCTACTGACTGGAGAGGTGTGAGCTGGAGAATGAGAGATGGAGAAGAAGGAGAAGTTCTGAAAAGGACGAGATGAGAATGGGTAGAATTAGGGGTTCTTACGTTGGCTTTGAAGTCATGGTCTTCAGGGAAGTTAACCTCGTATCTGACGGCTTTGCAGAGGCAGCCGCCAGTGATCTTGGTGGGAGTTGACATTGTGCTTGGTTATGGGATGTGAGAATTTCGCAAGAATTGGGTTGGGATTTTTGAGTTAAAAAGGGGGCGGTTTGGATCACAAACACTGCATCAGCAAGGCCAATTCATATATACTCATGTATTTTCTGAGCCCGCAAACCCCGGGTAAACCACTGTGTGACGCCGATAAGATATCGAGCGTCTAAGGCACGAAGCAGTCACCGACGGAGCAGTCCCCGATCACAATCGCCGGACGAGTATCAGTCCCCGATCCAAACCCCGGATGGGCTCATCGCGCTAATTGAGGGGCAATCGCCGCGCACATAAGTTTGGTCCTTATCCCACGTTGCTTGACCTTATCAAGGTAATCTCATGATATTTCTCTCTTTAGTTTAAGTTGTGTATGGTGTATTTCTCATATTTTGCCCCTCTTATCCCACAGTAACGTTCCTGGGGTTTGGGTTTTTATGTCTCACAAACTCACCAGCAAACACCGTTCGGCGGATATGATATCACGGCATCTGCTGGTTTCCCTAAGTTAATCCAGACCCCACATTTCCTAAGGTTAGCTCCGAGGGTTCCAGAAGCCGACATCCAGAAGCAAACACCGCGCCTAGGCGGGCGGATAGCGGTTAAGCTAGTCGCCACTACCCGCAGCTCTAAATTAGCAGTGGATCCTGGAAGCACTACTGGATCGATCTTGAGCCTGGATTACGTGAACACGATTACCAGAAGTGGCAGGCGCTACCGAGGAGGTTAGTTTATGATGTAGGGTTGTGAAGAGTGTGCAAACCCCGGATTTTGCTTGTATAGCACACCAAGGCCGTTGTGTGACATGCACACATATATATGGCACCTGTCGGGGAAGAACGCCATCGATTGAACTGGTCTATTCCGAGTGGTATTTATACAAGTGCCGGTATGATTTTGTGGTACATTCCCTTAAAATAACTTACTTGACTATTGATGCGATAATGCCTTGAACGACTTGGAAATAACAGAAGCGGGAGTTATGGGAATATCTTCTCCTTCAACCAGAAGATCTGGGGTTGGAGACCTTGGAGCATGAGCACATTGGTACTGTTCATTAAACCTGAGTTAGGAAGAGCAATACTAAGCTATTATCGTCGGTATTTCCTGGAAGATCATGGTTACGCGAGAGAGGTAGTGTTCTACCCACCCCAGAGACTTACGAACTGATTCATTTTATAATACTGATGGGGCATGCGTAACGACCAAGAACTGCTGCAGATAATAAATAAGTCATGTCCTACCTGACTAAGCCGAACCTCTGGGAATATCTCGGGATGGATGGGAAGACCCTCCGATTGGACTATGCATGTTCGACTTCGTTCGATGCGTTGTTTACCCCGCTAAGGCACGGCTGGGGTCTGTCGTGGCTGATTCGTAGGCTAAGCGCTGTCTTCTGAAATGAGTGTGAGAGAAGGCTGAAATGAGGCTCCGTACAAGAGAGCTGAACATCCCAAACTTCGGAATTCTTGTTCGAGTATTCATGGGAGTGTGATACACTGCGATGAGGGAAGCGATGGAGAGTGTTCCAACTTGACGAATCAAAGACATCTATCTCAAAATATACATCATTTTTGCAGTACTTAAGATCCAGCCTTGCCGACATGGAGTCAACTTCGCCGCCCGAGCCGTTGAACCGGCCTCTCCGTCTTCTCTCCTTGGACGGCGGCGGAATCAGAGGCATTTCAGAGCTTGTAATACTACAGGAAATCATGCACCGTGTTGGCCGGGCTTTGAAAGTGGAGACGCCGCTACCGGCTGACTACTTCGATATGATATGTGGAACAAGCACTGGCGGGTGAGTATCCATAGCTGAAGCTGTACCAGTAGTTATTCTAATATTGCATAGACTTATTGCTATTCTTCTCGGCCGTCTCCGATTATCAGTTCCCGAAGCTATTGATACTTACCGAGCCCTGGCCAAACAAGTCTTCTCAGAGAAGAAAGCCCCTGGAAAAGACGGGACCTTCAAAGCCTCCAATCTAGAAAAGGCAATAAGGGATACTATTGAGTCGAAATTAGGGAAAGGTCATGCGGATGATAAGATGTTTATGACGGACACTATGTCGTGCAAGACGTATGTAAGCCTCCATGAAGTTATCGGCTCCTAATAACACCGACTTTTTAGGTTTGTTTGCGCCGTTCCAGCGATGCACGTCAATAACCAACCAAGGCTTTTCCGAACATGGTCCGCAGATGAAAACCCTGGATATAACTGTACTATCTGGGAAGCCGCCCGTGCGACATCTGCTGCCCCCACCTTCTTCAAGCGTATCTATATTGGCGATGTGGGGATAGAAGAGGAATTCATTGATGCTGGTATGGGATGTAACAATCCCGTGCGGTACCTTGTCGAAGAAGCAATAAACGAATTTGGCCCCGACAGAAAGGTAGACTGCATAATCAGTATCGGAACAGGAAAGTCAATGGCCGCTGGGTTCAAAGCCCCGGGTATCTTTCAAAGAGCAGTGCCATTGGACCTTATCAAAGTTATGAAAAAGATGGCCACAGATTCAGAGGCTGAAGCGTCAAGGATGAAAGACCGACTTCGGAACTGCCATGGACTTTATCACCGGCTGAATGTGGAACAAGGACTTGAATTAGTCTCCCTCCAGGAGTGGGAGAAACTTGGAGAGGTCAAGACGCACACTGAGGCATATCTCCGAGACAAAACTATTAAACAAGAGATAGGAGTGATTGTAGACGCATTAGTAGGGAAACCCTCGGATGCTTTTCCTCTTGGGCAGCTAGGTATATAGCAACGGCCCTTTATTACACATCTGCTTATTATTAGACAGATGGAGCAGTCACCGCTCCCGTAAATGCCCGTTCCTACTTTCTATATCCGTCGCATCAAGTCACGCACTATGTCACCAGGAAAGATTTCGTAGAGACTATCCAGAACCACTTTCAGATGAGGCAAAATAAGTCAGCACCTACGATTACTGTCCTCTATGGTATGGGTGGATGCGGCAAGACCCAGGTTGCACTCGAATACTGTCGACAGGGACAGAATGAAAGATGGTTCTCTGCGATATTCTGGCTCGACGCAAGCTCCCCAGCGACCATGGCACAGTCCGTTGCTGACGCTGCGCATAAACTATCCAAGCCAAATTTCGACATCGCAGACGCCAAGGGCAACCTGAAGTTTTTTCTCAACGCGATAGAGACTAAAGAAATTGACTGTCTGCTCGTCTTTGATAATTTTGACGATCCAAGCGCTTTTGGCGATCAGAGCATAAAAGAGTATTTTCCACGGGGCGGCCACGCTTCGATTCTCTTCACAACTCGGCATGCTGGAGTAAGGGATATGGGTCAAAGTATCGATGTGACCTCCATGTTGGACCAAGAGGCATTGGAACTTCTACTCAAGAGAAGCCAGGTTGAGAGGTCTGACGCGAACATGCAAGAAGGGGCAAATATCGTCAAGCGGCTTGGATATCATGCGCTTGCTATAGACCAGGCAGGCGCTTATATTAAGGCAGGCGGTCTTGACATTTGCCTCTACATGGTACACTATACCGAGCGTAAAAAAAAGGTACTGAGCGAGATACCTGAATTATGGGATTACCAACGAAGATTGAATACCGATTCAGAGGCCATGACCAAACTAACTGTGTTCACCACCTGGGAGTTGTCAGTCCAACTGATTACTGGAACTTCAGCGGCACAGAAAGACAAAATTCATATTCTTACTCTTGGGGCATTTCTAAACAGCAAAGAAGTGTCTGATGACCTCTTCGAATGCTACGGCTCTAAAAATATTGATTGGTTGGTGTCCTGTGTAACAGATGGTGCCTGGGATAAGTATGAAGCCCAAGGTATTCTTAAAGAACTCCAAAAACTCTCACTTCTTCAAAATTTGCACATCGGAAAGGATGGGACGACATTTTCACTACACCCCCTTATTCAAGATTGGGTGAAGTTGCGAGTCAAGTTAGACGATCGTCGCGTATTCGCGGTAGAAGCAATTTTACTGATTTCTACCTTTCTCGAAACCCATCCCGTCTACGGAACGACTTTAAGAACGAGGCAAGCCTTGCTTTCCCACTTAGAGGTAGTCCTTCAAAACGAGAATACATATAAAGTTCTCCAAGGTGACCTTGAAGGGACCGAATTGCACGATGCCACTTCATATTTTGGAGAATTCTTCATGAGTCAAGGCCGATATAATTCATCTGAACAGATGGTCCGACAGATCTTAAAGTGGAAGAAAAAGATCCTTGGCAAGGAGCACCCAGATACACTAGAAAACATGAATGACCTTGGAGTAGTTCTACGAAAACAGGGCAAGTACGTTGAGGCTGAGCAAATGCACCAAGAGGCGCTTGAGCTACAAGAGAAAGTTTTTGGTAAAGAACATCCTGAAACGCTACGAAGCATGAACGATCTTGCAATAACTCTAAACAAACAAAATAACTATACCAAGGCAGATATAATAGACCTACAGACGCTTCAGCTACGAGAGAAGGTTCTTGGTAATGAGCACCCTGATACACTAGAAAGCATGAACAACGTTGGAGTATCTCTACGAAGACAGCACAAGTACGATGAAGCCGAGCAAATGTACCGAAAGACACTAGAGCTACAAGAGAAGGTTCTTAAAAACGACCACCCCGGAACACTACTAACTATGAACAACCTTGGAATAGTTCTATCAAGGCAGGGCAGGCACGACGAGGCTGAGCAAATATTCCAACAGACGCTTCAGCTACGAGAAATTGTTCACGGCAAGGAGCATCCTGATACACTAGAAAGCGTGAACAGCCTCGCAAGAGTTCTAGCAGATCAGGGCAAGTACGACGAGGCTAAGTCAATGTACCAACAGACGCTGAAGCTACGAGAGATGATTCTTGGAAAGGAGCACCCTAAGACATTACAAAGCATGAACAACCTTGGAATAGTCCTACGAAAACAGGGCAAGTATGATGAGGCTGAGACGATGTACCGACAATCAATTCAACTTGCAGAGAAAGTCCTTGGCAGGGAGCATTTTAAGACACTAGAAAGCATGAACTACCTTGGAATAACCCTACGAAAACAGGGCAAGTATGATGAGGCTGAGTCGATGTATCGCCAATCAGCTGAACTTGCAGAGAAAGTTCTCGGCAGGGAGCACCCTAATACAATAAGATATACACGGAACATTGCAAGACTACTGAAACGCCGGAATGCAGCGAGCAAGAAATCATAAACAAAAACCCGGCAGACAACATAGAGTCTCCATATTGCTACGCTGCGCAAGGAATTTAATGGTTTATTAACCCCCCACCAAACTCGCTTCTCAACAAACCTCCCATTAATACTCCTATCAGACAACACACCCTTCTCCATCACACACGGCACTCCCATCACCTCGCTGTTCGCATTGGCCTATTCCACCTCACAGAATGAACGCAGCAACAACACCCAACGCCAGCGCACCCCCGGCACTGCCCATCACCCTCCCCCCAGCATTAGGGATCGGAGTCGGCTGCCCACCTCCAGTCCCAGTCGCATTCGCACTTCCTCCCGCTCCTCCGCCAGTACCAGTCGCAACGCCAGTCGAAGAACCAGACACGGCAGTCAACACAGCCGCCGTGCAGGGCTTCACTGGGGCATCAGTGCGCGTCACGACGTCTGGGCCTGCGGGGGTGGACGATGGGCAGGTTGAGCATGTTATCGTCGAGTTGGCGAGGGCGGTGAGTTGGAGGGCTATTGGATGGGTCAGCTTTGGTTTGAGTTTGGAGGGGTTTTATGAGGGTTGAGATATGGAAGAGGAAATACCGGAGAAGAGGGCGGCGAGGACGAGGAGTTTCATGGTTGCGGTTTGTTGGTTGTGTTTTGTTTTGTGGTTGTTTAAGTGGTTTTGATGATGCAGTGAGATCGGGGACGCGTGAAGGATATGTTGCGTTGGTTATGGTGTATGCGGGAGACGGGAGGGCTCGTGCCTTATACTGTACTACGTCTTTGGAACTCCGTTGGATCTCCGCCCCTCATTTGTCGTCATTATCAAATTTCCCGTCTTGGTTCTGTCACTTTACTTCTGCCTTGTTTCCTGGAAATCTCGTACCTTGCAGATGATCGTCTCGGACATAAGAGTACCCGTGCACATCCGGCATATGGTGGAAGTGAGAGCTTACCAATTTGTGATACCAACATTCAATATACCAGAAAGAGTTGTTTCGGTGATTGAAACATCCGGATGCAGATCTTGCCCCCATTATAGTATGAACGCGTCTAGTTTAAGTGAGCGACCTCTGCAAACATTCCTTCCGAATTTATCCAATACCTCCACCCACCCCCCCCAGATCCCCGGTTCGGAGTTAAAGGTAAGACAAGCGTCAAACAAGCGTCATTATGACAATTTACTAACACCGCTTTCGTACGTAGCGCGGTCACTTCCGCATTTATAGTAGCGTTATTTAAGCCGGGCCAGGGAAGATCCGAGGCGACGATCTTATCGCTTTGGAACGGAGCTAAGCTCTTCGGAAGTCAATATTGCCAATATACTTCGTCTAATAGGGAAATCCGATTCCGAAAACAGATAAGCTTGTTATGGAAGTGGCGAATTGGAGGTCGGTGCCTTGTTTCGGTGCCACTGAGATGGGATGGTTTGTTTCCGGGGAAATAGACATGGGTAGGTAGATGATCGTCATCGAAACTACCTGTCATCCCATCGGATATGGACTGGGCCGCGAGTGATGTAAGTGCTGTTATGGGAGATTGGCACGGAAGAGATGTTTGCCATAGCAGAATAGGACAGGATAGGAGTATGGGCATTAATCAGCTCGTCACTCTCAACTCACTCGTTATAAACCGTACCTGGGCGCCACATTATCTGTCTTGTCATCCTCATACCGCAACAACTACTACCTCATACACATTACTGCATTCTCCTACCTAATAATGAAGTTCTCCCAATCCATCATCGCCCTTGCGGCCGCAGGTATCGTTTCCGGCTCCCCTCTCGCGAAGAGAGCTGGCCCATCAGATGGTAAGCCAAACATGAACCCAACCTCATAACAATTGGCGACACACCCTAACCCTTTACCAGCCGATATTCTTCAGTACGCTCTCACTCTTGAGCACCTTGAGGACAACTTCTACCGCCAAGGTCTTGCAAAGTTCAACGCAGCCCAGTTTGCCGCCGCCGGCTTCGATGCGACCTTCTTCGCCAACATGCAGAAGGTATCAAGTGATGAGACGGAGCATGTCAAGTTCCTTACCACAGCCCTGACTGGTTAGTTCCCATGCTTCCTTACCCTCGAACCTCCCCTATTCCGTCCCCATTTCTCCAGAAGCTTCGCAGACTAACCATCCCCAGCTGCTGGAGCCAAGCCCGTCGAGGCATGCACCTACAACTTCCCGCTCACCGACGTGAAGACCTTCATCGCCACCGCCTCAGTCCTCGAGGGCGTCGGAGTTTCCGCCTACCTCGGTGCCGCAGCCGACATCATGAGCAAATCCTACCTCACTGCCGCCGGTTCGATCCTTACCGTCGAAGCGCGTCACTCCGCCTACATCCGTGCTGGTCTCAAGGAGGCCCCCTTCGCGATGCCATTCGACACGCCCCTCACCCTCGATGAGGTGTACACCCTGGCCGCAGGTTTCATCACCAGCTGCCCCTCCACGAACGCCAAGTTGCCCGTCAAGGCTTTCCCAGCTCTTCAGCTCGATCCCAACGCCGGCACTGTCAAGGCTGGCAGCAAGGTCAAGCTGCTCACGCCAGGCTACACCCTCAAGGCTGCGCAGGGTGTTGCGACCGTGTATGCCGCGTTCATCTCGGTCACCGGCCCAACATTTGTTGAAGCTACCCCAGTCTCAGGAGGCTTTGAGGTCACCATTCCGATGGGCTTCAGCGGACAGTCTTACGCTGTCTTGACGAGCTGCAAGGATACCGTTTCCGATGATACGACGGCAGCGGGACCGGCTATTATTGAGGTATGTTTGATTTGATCTGTACTGTGATGGTTGAGTGCGAGACTAACTTGTGCGATAGATTAGTGCTTAATTCCCTGACTTTCGGTCGGATGCTCTGTTTCTTGGTTCTGTTGTGTGACATGACAGGAGTGTAATTTGGTGGTTGGAGTAGAGGGTTTGCTCTGTCTTCACAATTTTATGGCTGTATACCTAGCGCTGCTATAGCTGCTTATAATAAACAGTTACATTTGTGAAGAATATCAAGTTTCCTGCACTCGTGATTGATGGCTGATGTAATTGAAATGCCGATGTAGTTAAAAATAAATGCTCCAAATGCGCAGCTACCAGTAACTCCCAATGCGACAGCCAAGATATCTCCGATCTTCCGCACCTTGTAAGTATAGTAATCACAAATTATAGGTAGAAACCATCCAACCGGCACCAATTCGACCAATTTCAGCGGAAACCTAGCTCTTTCCTCGCGAATAACGTCTATCCCTGCGTCAAGAGACGCACCCTGTGACGAGACAAACCATCGGTATTTTGAATTCAATTGATTTTAAATTTATAAATTTTCAGAAAATTCCTATAATTTTGTGTTATTTACCTTATATAACTACTTCTAAACAGTCTAAATCCTATTTATTCTAAAATTTACAATTTTCAGAGAATTCCTATAATTTTGTGTTATTTACATTATATAACTACTTCTAAACAGTCTAAACCCTATTTATTCTAAAATTTACAATCACGTCGTTGCTGTCGCGCCTTATTCCAGAGGGTGTTAACTTAAGAGTAAAATAGAACCTTTGATCTACAACACCACCACAAGCTCTTTGTGTCTTTTAAACTTATAGGACAATTAGATTTGGTTTTCCAAGTCTTACCACGATACTAAAAAATCATTGTCAGCCTTGTGGCGACCAGGGAGTGCTGTGTTATTCAATATCGCCACATGCGCTAGTACCTCCGATTAAGCGATCAATGGTCCCTGGTCCCTGGTCATAGTTACGCTAATTACAGCGTATTTATTTTTCATACTGTAATTAAGGCTGCTGAGCGTGTGGCTAAGTGTGGCGGAATGCTACCGGAAATTCCGTTTTCCTAATATACTTCGAGTTGCACCGTACCCGCTTAGTCCGGAGCAAGAAGTGGCCGATATTTGTCAAAATCGGCTGACTTCTATCTCGACTGTCGCGACGAACTTTAACAGAATGATTAACCTCTACAGTTGTCAGCCCTGCTATCTATAGGAAATCCGCTCCTTTCTTGCTGCCGCCACCACCGGTAATTCTAGCCGAATCATCATTGAATGCTGCGCCGTGGCCCTGTGCTACAGTACCATGACATAATTACTCGTACGGCCTGTGCTTTTTTACGTAGAAATGTCCTGCAATGTCAGCACTGTCAGCACTAGACCTGTACGTATATTTCTGTCGCCGTACTGTAGTCTCTAGCGCAAAACTCCAGTAATCCCCCGCACTTGTTGGCCTGTCTCGTTTATCGTATAACACTTCATCCGTTTCCGACGACAACTCCAAATAACTGCAGCTTTCTCCTTCTGAGACTACGATCTGCTTTCAAAGATCCGCTACCAACCCTTCTTCCCTCACGTACCATCACGATCATCATGGTCTCCATCCTAGTCTCATACCTGGCCATCCTAGCCAGCACTTTTACGCTCCTCAGCTGGATCCTTCCCCAAGACCTCCTCCTGAAACTCCTCCGCATCACCCCACTCATCTCATCCACTGCAAATCTAATGTGGGCTGCCGACGAATACATGTTTCTCTCGTCCTGGCTCTCTCCCGCCTACAGGGTTCAAGCCAACGCCCTTCTCCCTGCTTGGTTCGCGACCTGGGGCAAGAAAGGCTCGCACGTTCTCTTCAGCTCCTTTCCTCTCAGTCTCGTAGCTGGCATCCTGAACATCTTCACCAGTGAGGATGTTACAGGAAAGATGTGGTATGGGGCCGGGGTGGCGTTCACGTTTGCACATTTTCTGTATGGGAAGAAGGCGTTGAGATTATTGGCTGCGATTAGGAATGGAGAGCCCAAGGGCAATGCGACGGAGAGTATGAGAGAGTGGATTGAGATGCATTTATTCAGGGTTGTTACGGCAGATGCCCCTGCGTTTGTGTCTTTTGCAGGGGCGCTTTTGATGGCTATTCCGGAGGTATCGTAGGTGGTTTTGGATTGTGGGTGGTGATGAGACAAGCAGCTACCTCCCCCCTTCCCTCAGGTTTTGAGAAAGAGTTACATCTTAGCACCTAGTATTATATATTAGCAGCAGGTACTATTCTTCTATCAGCTAAGAGGGTTTCAATCCAGATAATTTAGGGTGTTGAAGTCACCAGCGTGATTCTGGACCTGGTTCTGTTAAGGTAAATATGAGCATTGCAGCTCGTGAATTGTAAAGACTTTAAGACATAAGCTTTCTAGTTTCTAATGCCCAACTTCCAGACATTGTCGAGAGACATCGTCTCATTTAACGAATAAATTACATCAGAGGAATGCCTAAATTCAAATAGACCTTTCAGAAAGGTCCTAGGAGGAGCGTCCTGTAACGAACACCATCCTGAGGCAAATTGCTTAGGGCCATAAGCATCCTGTGTATATGGAGGGTCCCACGATGTGCGATAATACGCCACATGTCGCGCACAGCTGCAGCCCAATGCGAACGCGTCGAACACATCGCGATCACGGAGCGGATCACTGCGCCTAGTACGAGGCGAGAGAAGGATCGAGCTGTGACACAGCAAAGACGACCTGCCGAGCCTTGCGTTAGTGTGACCATGTGAGGGGATCATTGTGCGCCGGCAACAGGGGGGGGGCGCGAGATAAGCTTGGCATGGGAGCTGAAGCGGCCGCCAGGACTGGGGTAGGTGGAGGAGAGAAGGGAGGACGAGTAGTAGAACTCGACGAGTAATGCGACGAAGGCGGCTCTGTTTGAACGCGACTGCATCGCAATCACGATTTCGTGTCGTGCGCGATTTGGCGCAAGAACTGGCCAATTTCAGCCTCCATCAGGGCTGTCACCGTGCGGATATGTTTGCCCAGACTGGGCCAGCCACCCGAATCCCACCACTCCGATACCCTAAAAGCTGACAATATTGTTTAGAGTTGATAGGTGTGGTCCTGAAGGCGTGGTGCGGCCAAGAAATGATAGCTTGTTAGTGGACAGTTCCCAGCCGCACTGTATCCTAAAAATCCTTCGGGTGCCAGTATGGGGCTAGTGCTGACAGCTGAGACGGCTAATTTTGGCATACGGGCAGTGCCGCCAAGCGTTGAAGCTATAACCCCACTGGACTCTTATTACAGAAGTATGTAAATAGAAGCATGCATCCAGTCCTCATGGGCCGGTGTGCATGGATCGGTGAGCACGGCCTTGGCTATTCTGTTGGCGAATATATCTAGAGATTGGTTGGGATATGATTAAGCTTATAAGCATCTATCCCCTGTGAGCTTTATGGGCCCGTTTGCTCGCGCTCCTCGTGGCTGACCGCAACAATGACTACCACTACCCCTATGAACGAAACGTTATTGTACCAGTTTGGATGGCGAAATGGGCCTCTTTTTCCTCAGATTAACGGGAACTTCACCCCTTATCCCGGAAATAATTACGATCAAGGCATGAGCCTTAGAGTCTACGATGACGACTATGCTGGTCTCATATTCCAGATCACCTCACCCATCTTGAACAGCGCATTTGCAATTACGGAGTCCATATTCGACCCAAGCCGCATTCAGATGAATATTGATTGCGTGTACCCAATCAGCGGGCAATACAACACGCTCTCGCGCGCCCTCTTCTACGTCCTAATTGTTTTCTCGCTCGTCTTCCGTCGACATGTTTGGATCTCCGTCGCCGCACTCGGCACAGCCATGACTTATGCGGCTGTGTCGGCAGTACACCTCTTCACCCTCGTTGGCTTATTCCGCTTCAGAGATCCAGGGGGCTGGGACCCCGAGTCCACGAAGGAATACATGGACCTGGATCTTTTTGGAATTTTCCCCATCCTCACTGCGTCGGGTATTATGCTCACGCCCATCCTTATGTGGTCGAACACGGTGCGCAAGCACCATGCTCAAGCTGTTATTGTCTGCTGGGGGGCCCTGATATTTGTTGCGTTGGCGACGTGCCTAGGTGTCATGATGCGGGGGTATGGCATTACCGGCGGGGGCACAATGGTGGTGAACACGCTGCCATCATTTGCCCTGTGCGAGGGAACTCCGGACTGCATCGTACCCCAAACGGACAATTTTCTAGCGCTTGAATACTACAACAGATGTAACTGCATCGACTTTTGCGGCACACTGAGCCCCATCGCTCCCATGCGTCGGGGCGAAAACATGGTACCATACCTTATAACGGGTGCTGATAAAGCCGCCTCAAGCAATGGCTTTGGCAATCTCTTCTTCGCTAATTTGTTTGCGCTTGCATTCATAACTATCAATGGGGCCATCGGCGTTTTGGAAAGTTACTACAGCCAAAGCGAGGTCCGAAATGCGATTTTCCGCGTCTGCAATGCTGACCTCAGACTGTGGATCAAGGTCCTATTCGAGGGCAAGCGTGAGGAGGAACTGCTCAAACAATACGGCAGGGAGGATAAGAATATGGAAGAGACCACGCGGAAAAAAATACGCTACCACGTCGCCAAAGCGATCGCGGCGATGTTCTACGTTTTGGCAATATTCCTCAGTGTCATATGCCCCATCGTCTTTATAACTAGCGTCATATCAAGTGAGATTTTAATACAGACGATACCACCCAGCGAGCACAGCGATGCTATAGGGGCATGGGGAGCCTGGGTTGGCGCCATACTCGTCATCTTCGCCGCCGTGATCGACCGGTACGCCGGGGCCTGGCTGAACACCCTAGTTGTCCTGTTCCGTGCAGCCTGGCGGGTCGTCAAATATGCCAAATCTGAACGCCAGTCCATCCGCGCAAAGGACAAGGCAATGAGTGTTAATGAACGGATCAAGGATTTCTTTGAAGAACTCGGCAGCCCATTCGTCCACGGCTGGAACAGCACCAAGCGCGCGATATGGACAGGGAGGATGAACATGCGGCTTTTTGCCGCGTGGTGGAAGGACACGGTGTACCAATCCCAAATGCGTGGAGCCGATCTCCAGCTCGTATGGGAAGCGGAGGAGACGAAGAGTCCGGGCGGGAAGCCTATTTGTCCGTGCCGCATGTGCTACCGTGACCGCGAGGATAAGAATTACGACGGTGAGCATGAGGCGCATCGCACTACTGCTCTAGACAGGGTACGCACAAAAGCACTGAGAAAGAGGGATGAGTACGAGAACGTGCAAAAACAGAGGGGGAAGTACGAAAGCGTGAATAATGCACCTGATACGCCGGCGTTGGGAACGGAGATGTCGAAATTGGAGAGAATGCATCAGGACAGCACCTCTGCTTCGACGCTGACTGGTGGGATGGAGAGGTCCGAGGAGGATCTATACGATGGGCCCGCCACAACACCGCGAATGTCAGGCTCTCGGATGTCAGTGGC
The DNA here is from genome assembly GCA_001662605.1 of Pseudogymnoascus sp. 05NY08. Taxonomy (NCBI): domain Eukaryota; kingdom Fungi; phylum Ascomycota; class Leotiomycetes; order Thelebolales; family Thelebolaceae; genus Pseudogymnoascus; species Pseudogymnoascus sp. 05NY08. The sequence goes on from KV458937.1 coordinate 39,407, forward strand.
ATATGACCCAACTTCCCCGCCTGCCATACCACAAAGTGCAATGCAGCGGTCTGGGTTCCAGCGGGCGGAATCTGGTCCCTCGTCACCACCGCCGCTGATTTCACCGCATCAGGTTCCGCCACCCGAAGCTGCTCTGGAGAGGCGCTCAGGGTATGCGCGGAGAGACACAGACCAAAGCTTCGGCGGGTACTTTGATACGAGAAGGGAATCGGATCAAAGCATGGGGACCCTTGCGAGGAGAGACACAGACCAGAGCATGGGGCCCTTAACGCGTAGAGATACGGACCAGAGCATAGGGCCACTTACGCGTAGAGACACAGATATGAGCACAGCGTCGAGACCAAGGCGGAAACCCGTCCCATCATACATAGCTCCTGAAGGCGAAGAAGCGTTGCCTTGGCCACGGACAATGTCGCCTGATCAGGCGTCTCCGCGGAGAGATTGGCCGGACTCCTCTGGGAGTTGAGTGGAGCTTTGGGTTTATATCAAGCGATATTGCATGGGAGGATATTAATAAAGCATAAATTATTATATAATAACCTTTTTCGGGATCAGAAGCTGGGGAGAGCCCCTGTCGATCATGTATGTATGGGGATGCGGGGATAGCGGGGGAGCACGATAAGTGCATCTCATGTGAAGCGCCCTGGAATGTGACAATACCGGCCCACGACAACAACCTGGATGGTGACAAATTAATAAACTTGGCCCTTTATTATTTGCATATAACTAAGTGGTACAACATTCGTCACTGTAAAACTACAGGCCGTGCTCGCATTCAACGGCAGCCCGTAGTATAATCTATGATTGGCTCTAGCATCTCCATCCACATAATTGCCGCATATTATTATAGCGAATATGCATATTGCCTATTGTCCCACTGTCACGGACGCAAATGGATACGGAATGTCGTGATCAATTCCAACCACGGGTGCAACCATATATCGTCCGACTACCCCGCGTGAGATGATAGCTGAAAATCTGCGTGCAATGGAAGCGCTACCTACTTAAATCAGTTCTAGACCCGTCTAATTTGTACTGTACAACGCTCAGGTAGACCACCAAACGTCTTAGAGCACGTGAATTCCCCCTCCTCTCCCTTTTCCTCAAGTCATACAAATACGAGGGGGCTAGAACTTCGCCATCGGCTTGTAGCCCGTCGCATAAAGCTTAGCTCCGAGCACAGAAGTGGCACCTGCCAGACAAAGAAAGCCAGCCATAATCTTCATCTCAAGATACGAGCCTCCTGACGCTTTGAGAGTGTGTCCGGCAATGGGGCCACTCACTAGTTGTGAGAAGGATGAGACAGCAAAATATAGCCCGGTGCAAATACCTATGTCTGCGATAGGAGTTATTTGTGCTACTAGAGCGGGTTGGATGGCCGCGTACGCTCCAAAGCAGACTCCGAAGAGGGAGGCGAAGGCGATGATGGATGCGTCGTTTGTTGCAGGTATCCATAGTGAGAGAATCAAGATACCGGCGGCGTACGTGAGAGCAATCCATGCATTGAATGGTCCGTATACGTCAGCAAGAACTCCGGCTCCGAGACGGCCAACCGTACTACAGCCGCATGTTAAAACGTAAGTTTTTACTCAGTGATAGGTTACATACCTAGATCCGTTGACAATTGCAACTAAGTACTGCGCAAGATGTCTATCCATCCCGATGGAAACCGCCTGGACAACCAGGTATGTCATGGGAACAAATGACCCGAACGCGAAACAAACGTTACCAAAAGAGGTGAGCAAGAAGTGAATTCTTTTGAAGGGGACAATGTAGCCCTTAATCGAAAATGGACTTGGGTTCAGAGAGATCCTCGATTTTACCGTTAGGTTGGTCATCGTGAGAACCAACAGCATAAGTAGTGCCGTTGCTCGCATCGCCCATGGAAAGCCTATGCTATCAATCAGCCGACTTACCATGATCGGTAAAATCACTCCGCCCGTACTGGATCCGGTGGCCACGATTCCGAAGGCAGTAGAACGGCGCTTGTCAAAGAAGCCCACGATGCAGTTGAGTGCTAGACTAGATGTCAGTACAAGTTGATAGTTTGGAAGGGAAACGGAATCTAACGCGGTAGTAAAACGAGGCTTGCCCCAATTGCACTGAATACTCCTTGGGACAACAAGAATTGGTAGTATTTCGTTGACATGGATGTCATTAGCAAGCCAAAGGCATGGAGAAAAGTTCCAACTAGCAACAACCAGCGAGGTCCATATCTATCAAACAGCTTCCCAATAAGTGGCGTCTACGTGATAATTGATGATTAGCTCCTATTTTAACAATAAAAGGCTATTCGATCACTCACTGGAGCTACTAGAAAGAAGGCTTCCGAACATAAAATCCAGGATACTGTGCCACGTGAGTACTCCTTGAGGATATTCTTTTGGTAGTATTCTTGGAAGACCCCCACGCCTTTTTCATTGTTAGTCTCAAGTTTTAACCTGGTGAAAACTCACTATTAATCCACCCCCAACTACAAAAGCATGAGCCCCATGCACCAGCTACAACCATCCATGCTTCGAGGCCACCGCCGGGCCGTATATCTATCGAGCTGGGACGCGTATCTGCGTCTGCCGAGGACTGTGCGCTCTCGGTGTCCTTTTTAGAATTCATCATGAGGCACAAAGCAAGACCCTAAAGTCTTTGTTGCTAGATGGTGGAGCTTGAAATGTGCTGATCATGTTTTATATGCTTTGCTGGGGCAAGTCTACGTAAGGAGAATAAACTCGTAGTACGAGGAAGTCATTCAAGACCCAGCAAATGCAAGGAGTGACCGCAAATATGCATCACCGTTGCTGCTACTGCGTGATGCGGGCCTGATGAGAAGCATTTATTGGCCAATAGCTCTGGAAAGTCGCACATTGTTGTCGCACATATCAGCCGCCTCTAGACCGAAATCAATATTTTAAGCAGAGTGTGACACAGATACCCACTACCCTGCCAGAATGGGAATTCTGGCCACCTAATACCAGATCCGTAGCAATCGTCTGCTCATGTGGCGTTGCACACAATCGTTCCCAGTAGAGTTCATAGAGGTGAGTTTGTTTCAGTAACGACAGTGGCCAGTGCAAATGGCCGCGATTGTCGCGATACTGCTGAAGGAGCCATCTAAAGGGGCGGTTAACATTACGTGACGCATATATGTTGGTGTTTTGCAGCGTGGAAGCTCAATCCCACTCAGTGGTGATAATTCGCCGTCTCAAGATTTAATCGACGTGTTCCTCACGATGTCAATACAAACTCAAGTCCCAATACTGTATGTACTGTATAACTGTTCTGCGCTGCACATTTTTATTAGTAATCAGAGATTGTATTGTAGGTAACTGCGGGGTAAAGTGCGCTGCATAGAGTACTTAATATGCTGCCCACCATCCCTTCCTTCCCCGCTTTATCCCCTTGACCGTGTTCTATACTCTCACTTTATCCAGAAGCCGACGAAACATCGAGCTTCCTCCAAATGAAGCTCCGTGTAGATCGAGGATTTTGTCACATGATTGGATTATTTGGTGATCTGTGCTTATCCGTTATATATTTCTAATTTCCAACACCCGAGAAAGATAAACTTCGATTCCCATCATCCCATCATCATGTTAATATCCTCCTGCTGTAGCCCCATCTCTAATATCAGGGCTGTCTTCAACAATCAACCCAACCTTGCAAATGCCCAGCGCTATATTGCATTACTTACAGCATGACAAACGACCCTTTTCGGTTATCGGCTAGGAATAACACGCCTATAGTAGCAAAGGCGCAATTTTCTGGAGTTGGCATGGCAAGTAAGAGTGAGCCTCCACACGGGAGCAAATATAGGCATGACCTTGTCGGATGCTGACCTCCCAACAGCTCTGAGATCGCCTATGCGACAAGAATTGCAGACCCAGTTGCAGTTTGTCAACAGCGCGGGCCCGGAATCATTCAGGAAGTCCGACACTAAGAGGCTTATCCGTGCACATGCCGCCCGAGCAGCCCACTCGAAGATAAGACGAGCGCGTATTGTAGAGTATCAGCAGTCAAAAGCCTCACAGGAAGAGGCTGATGAAGTGTCATCCCCGGGACCGGTTACTTTTCTGGGTAGCGGACGCATTGACCCGTTTGGGACTTATGCCGTTCATTGCACGGCATTTGAGCATGCCTTAATCGATCACTGTAAGAGGTTCATTTCATATTTATAGTCCCCAGAAACTAACCCATGTTTCCATATTGATCCTCTGTTTCTGTCAAATCAATGAGGCAACCGTCATGTCGGCCTTTTTTGATCTTCAGTGCACGAGCTGAAATGCCGCTCAGATGTCCAGTTCCTTATTCCCAACCCCGCATCTCACTTTTCGCCACTGGGGAGCAGCACACACACTAGGCGAATGTACTCCCACTGGGTCTCATATACCATCACCGACCCGGGTATGATGAACGGACTCTTCCTCGCCGCATGTCGCAGTCTTGCAAACCAGACTCATGAGGGCGTTTACGCTTCTCAAGCGCTGAGGTATAAGGGTGCATGCATTCGATCAGTTGCGAAGGCGATTGAAGACGAAGGAGATAGTGTAAGCGATGCAACGGTTGCGAAGGTGCTGTTTTTGGCATCTGACGAGGTAAGTTACGAGCGTCAATATTTGGATGGATTGCCTGACCATATGTGAATATAGTTCCACACCGGTAATTTAAATGGAGCGAAGAGCCACACGAAAGCAATCGGGGACATGGTAAAGATGAGAGGTGGGGTAGAAAAGCTTGGACTGGAAGGCCTTCTCCAGCAACTTGTATTATGGTTCGTTGCATACTTCCAATAACTTGCGAGGCGAGTCTAAACTGTCAGATAGGAATGACCGAACCTCAACATTTTACAGTGGCACAATGCCAAACTTTATGCACACAGGCAGTTGCCAAAGACTAACCGCAGTTGACCACCTCACCACAGGCTTCCTACGCTATTTTGACATGTCCGTGCTCAGCTTCTACGTAGGCGCCATCCTCAACGACATGTGCTACTTCACCAAAACCATCAATCAGTTCCCAAAGGGATCACGCACCCCAACCGAATTAATAAAGCGAATGAACGAAAAAGAACTGGATGTCCGCTTACTAATCTTGAGCTCGGATCACAGATGCCCCTCGGCGCGCCGAAGCTACACACAGATCGAGGAATGTCTGGCTCTTGCGCTCATGGTTTATCTGAGCAAAGTGCTGCATCCGTCGGGGAGTGACATACTTGGAAGCAAATACTTGCTGGAACGTTTGAGGGATTCGCTGTCGGTAGTACGGTCTAATTCTATGTGGCGACAGGGCGCCGATTTGATGCTCTGGATGACATTCATGGCGTCGTATGTGGTGTACGAAATACCGAAAGCACCCAACCAGCCATCCGTCATCGAGGACTCGGGCATGAGTGACCCGGCGTTTGCGGAGACGGAATCATGGCTTCTGGGGCTGCTGTGTGACTTGTTTGAGGCGTTGGATATCCGCTCGTTTCTCGAACTGGAGAAACAGCTTCAGAATTTTATGTGGATTGAGAAGCCCTGTTTGGATTTGGCGATGGAATTGTACACAAAGGTTCGCTTTCGATATCAGATCCTGCAATAGTAATCTTATTCATGTTTTATCTTCGGTGGACAAAAGACTGTTACAAGAACAATGGCCTGTGGGAAATATAGGCGTGTTATCACAAGCTTCCCATGTGGTTGGGAAAGCTCCTTCGAGTGGAAGACTTGTGGGCCACGCTTAGAGCCCACTTAGACTCGGTCTGGGCTGTAGTCATCTTGCCAGACGGCAAGCAGATCGTGTCCGGGTCTAGGGACGAGACCATTAGGCTGTAGGACATCGCCAAATCTTTCAAAGTCTCAGGATTGCCGGGCAGAACGTTTAGTAGTCATTTTAAGTTCTAAACACGGCGGGAAATCAAGACTTCCAAGCTTGTCTCCCATCTAAAACTCTCTGCAGACGGCCGATACCTCGTAAGAAATCTCGGTCACATCAAGACTAAAAGCACCTTTGCAAATCCTCTGTTTCGAATTTGAGTCATTAGAAAATCACTATGTAGCTGATCAGTGAATTTACTACAGAGCAATGCCTGTGTTTATTAGGTTTCGTAACGGCTGAGTTTTATGCTTCGATATTAACTGTAGAAGCTTGAACTCAATATGAGACTGAGAGCGATCTCATTGGTCTAATATACTCTGTTGGAATTACCCCGTGAAACCAAAAGCGGGGCGTTGACTGCATGTCTCTCAATCCATAAATTGTCTAGCTGCGAGATCGCCCTGTCTGACATCTATATTTAAGTGTGGTCTAATCCTCAGTCGGTTTGGTTGAGTACCCCGCTGTCGGCCAACCTCAGACGTAGACGCTCTAAGCTCAAAAGAACTAACAACCCAGCATTTTATCGTGTGGTATGGTTGGCCCTTATACATGTTCGCTATATCTCAGTCCGCACTTACCCCTCCAGCTCATGAATGTTTGGTCATGGGTCAGCTGGCATCGTTCTGTCATGGTTTGATAAGTCCACCGGAAGAGGGATCGAAGCAAAGACAAAGGGACATGGAGAACAGGCATTTTTTCATAATCACCCTCTAAAACCATCAAATATCCACTGCATCTTATCATATACATTGCATTTCAGGTACTATCGTTTCTTCCTAATAATCTGAGACTCTAAGTTGAAAATGGCAGGCGAGAAAGGCATCAATTAGGGCGACATCAAGTTCAATGGAGTCACCCCTCATTTTGCTATAGTATGGTTGTAACAACCCCACCGCCCCCCCTTCCACTCCCCTCCAACCCCTTCCTCAACCCCGCCACACCCCTCTCCATCATGTAGGCGTGGAGTTAGAAGAGTTATAGGTAGACTAGAATGGATTGGAGGGTAAGAGACGCTAGAGGATGGGGCTTACCGGGGATGCATAACCGGGGGTGGGCAACTGATAAGGAGGAGATGGGCGTTTTTGTATGTTGTTAGAATCTGGAGTACCATACATATGTTTATAGATTATGCCTATGCCAAGGTGCTGTACCTCGTGGAATATCTCATCCGAGAACGTAAAAGATAGGAGCTACAGCTACATAGGAGGAACCACAGAGAGAAGAGGGCTTATCGTAGGAAACAACGGTTATTAAAGTTCGGACTATTGTACGACGAAGGTTGTAAGCTTAGTACTTAGAGTGCAGCAATAGCATGGTTGTCTTTCACATTATAGGTTAGCGAGTGAGAGAAGGATCCGGTTAAAAGGTAACCCCGCATTCCTTTGCAAGGAAACTCGAATGATTTAATCAGGATCTAATTATTATTTGTGGTAAATTTAAGTCGAATGTAATATTCCGGAGAAGTATTGGTGGAGAAGGACGGATCATCTGGCTACGAATGGCGTTCCTTTCCATTTCCCCGCGACAACAAGTAATGCTTACTAGCTCTACTTACCTCCGGAGGGGTGAGAGGGAATCGAGGTATAAAATGCCATCGATTTTCCTAACTTTTCAATATCTCGATCGATCAACACCCCGAACAGAAAACACAAAGATTCCTTACACACCATATTACCCACCACTCTACCCAACACCTTGCCCAACACCGTAAGTTGTAAACCTACACGCATCTCCACTTAATACTTATCAAAGTTTAGAAAGAGTCGCTTCTCCATCACAAATATGCAGTTTACAACATTTGTCCTTGCAGCCCTAGTTGCCGTTGCGTTCGCTGCACCAACTCCGGGCCCAGCTACCGAGGCAGCCCCTGCAGTTCTCGACGCGCGTCAGACTTGGTGCACCGATTGCAGCGATGGAGGCAAAGTCTGTTGCAGTGCAACCCAGTGCAGTGCATACAGTTGTTAAACAAATGATGGATATACTCTGCGTAGCGGGTTAAGAATATCGCTCGCTCATGGGCGTATTTTATGATAGGGTGGTTTTCATGTATCATTGCGTTATGAGCTATTGTATTTACTTCCTAACTTTTCTACAGATACTAGTTTGGTAATGGCATAGTCGTAATGCAATGACATAGTCATACTACAATGAAAACAAATTATAAGATTTTTATTATCGCAATAACAAGAGCGAGGCTGGAAAGCGCTCAGCGAGGGGTAGTTAGTATGCATTACCTAAAGCCGTTAATTAAGTTTATTTTTAAGGTTCTCGCCATATGTGTTCCGGCCCAGCGCCACCAACCTGGCCCACAAGCCACCAACCCTTTTTAGTGTAGTTTCTGTGTAAAGTTACTTCTTTCTAAGGTACTTACTACTACACTCAACTCGATGTAAATTAAGAGGTAAAAGCAACTTTTAGTATTATCTAGCACTTTATGAAATACTACAACGTATTTACTTCTATGCTATTTAGAAGTAGTTATAATTAACGTATATAAGTAACGTATTTCACGTACGAGTTGGCCGCACGGACGAGTTGGCCACCAAAACACCAAAACGCGTCAACTTGACAAATGTCAACATGCCACAACCAACACAAGCCCAATCCCCTAATCAAGAGGGTAGAATACTATTAGCTATTCAGGCACTAAAGGAACATCAATTTAAGAGTGTCTAAGCAGCTGCATTGTCGTACGACGTGCCACGTAGCACCCTTACCAACAGAATGAATGGAATGACCACCCGACGCGACTCTCCCCCTAACTTATAGAAGTTGACTTCGTACGAAGAGTCAGCTCTCGTCTAGTACATCCTTAACCTAGATTCACGTAGATTTCCACCCCGACCGCAAGCTGTGCAAGAAATGGCAAACCTTCTACTCTCCGAACGAGGCGAGAGCCCTATTGGGATAAACTGGACTACTACCTTCATTAAGCGTCGTATAGAACTTAAAGCGAAGTTTAGTCGAAAGTATGATTATAAACGAGCAAAATGTAAAGATCCTAAGATAATTAAAGGGTGGTTCTCTCTCGTACAGAACACAGTTGCAAAATATAGCATCTTAGAGCAGGATATCTACAACTTTAATAAAGCAGGTTTTGCAATGGGAGTTATTGCTACTACAAAGGTGGTTATAAGCTTAGAAGCAAAGAGCTGTCCGAAGACTATAAAGCTAGGGAATAGAGAGTGGGTGTTAATTATCTAAGGTGTTAATTCGTACAGATGGGCACTCCTGCCGTTCATTATTTTCAAGGCATAGAATCACCTCTTAGCTTAGTATAAGGACTTAGGATTGCTAGATAATTAGGTGATTATACTAAGTGAGAATAGGTGGACTTCAAATTCAATTGGGTACAAGTGGATTTAACACTTTAATTAGCATACAAATGCTCGTACGATAGGAACCTATCGCCTTCTCATTCTTAATGGGTATAAGAGCTACCTCTCTGCTTAATTTCAACACTACTGTACAGAACAGAAGATAATCACCCTCTATATGCTACCACACTCCTCGCATATTCTTTAGCCTCTTAATGTAAGCTGCTTTACGCTACTAAAGCTTTTGTACAGAAAGTAGATTAAAACCTTTGTACGGAACTAGCTAAATCATATTATAAAGCTTAAGTTCCTCTCTACATTTAAAGAAGCATTTAAAGCTGCATTTATAGAGCAGAACATTAAGAGCGGATTCCGAGCTATAGGACTAGTTCCGTACGAGCTGCAGAGTGTCCTCTCTTACTTAAATCTATGCTTAAGGACTCTAACTCCTCCTATAGTTGAGAGTAACAATTAGACTTTAAAGACTCCTTAAACTATAAGGGAGCTTAACTTTCAAACAGAGCACATTAAGAACCGCATCGTACGACATTAGAACAGCTCTCCTACCTTAATTAATGATGCTGTTAGCTGCCTTGTTAAAGGGGCGGAAATGATGATGCATTCTGCTGTTCTACTTAAGGCAGAAGTTAAGGCTCTATAAGCAGCAAATGAACAGAAAAAGAGGAGGGAAAGGAAGCGTAAGAGGCGTATAATGCAAGGGGGTAGTCTCTCCGTACGAGAGGGAGAGGATATCCTTTAGAGTGCTGAGGTTGATGCTCAACTCCGTACGGAGGTGGCAAGTGAGACTACTCGGCAGGTGGGTTCTACAGGCCGACAGCGGCGATGTGGCACATGTGGTAATATGGGGCATAATGCTCGTACGTGCGAGAGGCGCTAGGAATCAATTACGATCGAATAAGGGTTATTATGTAGGGTGGTGGTATAGTAG